>ARYC01009627.1:0-17440 GCA_000711775.1 Oxytricha trifallax | reverse complement strand
ATTAAAAATTATTAAAAGATTTAAATATAATTAAAAGGATATAACATGAGTATGAAAAGCGAAAGAAAGGGTTCTGGGTTTTAAAAATATATACTTATTAATTAAATTTGGTTGTAAGTATAAAGATAGATTTTTACAAAATCAGTATGATTCATTATGTTTTATTTTTTATATAAAAATAATCAAATAAATATAATTTATAAAAAGTAATTTAAATAAATAAATAACATTCAAACTATAACATGGCTTTGTAAGCTTAAATTATTCTTTAGTTAATTCTATAATAACTAATAATTCATAACTTTATCAATCTATAATATGATTTTATTAATAATTATAAATTTATTTTTAGATAATATAAAAAATGTCTAAGCCATGTATGTCAAAGTATAAAGCTAACCCTTAAACTTTTCTAGTAATATACTATCCTAAGTTTTTGCCACAAAAAATGGCCTAAGTTTTTGGCCACCTTGAATATTCAAAATAAAACACAATTTTATAACGCAATTAAAAATAGTTAGTAATATTACATAAAACAAAATTTTACTTAAATGCCCAAAACCAGTAAATAATTTATAAGACTCAATCCTCAAATCTATATCTGTCAATACTGCCTATCCCTTCATAGCATGATAGCCTCAACGCCTTGGAAGTCCATATTTCAAATTACCATTGGGAAGAACATAAGTCAGTTTAAGCAAGAGACCAGTTACTAAAGAGGACATGTAAATACTGTGTGGTTGTAAAAGGGAGGTCATATCACTGCTCAAGACATGAAATAACGTGCAACAAAAATATGAATAAAACTAAGGTTATAAAAAAAGATTCAGGATGAGAAGAACCTAGATTTCATTTAGGGCCCAGCTGATGTACTCGTAAAAGTTTGAAAGGCTATCAACTCATACCTATCCAAAAAAGAGTCAAAAAACTTACCTACAAATTATTCAGAGAACCTTTACTATACGAGGGAGACGCAAAGATCTAAGAATGTGGGAACAAATTGTGAAAGATGCAATTGAGAAATTCGGCAAGCTCTATGAAGTTGTACTAATGGACTCACCTTGGAAGATTAAGTAGCAGGTGCCATATCCAACCATGACTGACCAGGAAATACTAGACATGCCAATAAACTTAGTTTAAGAGAGAGGTATACTTATCTTTTGGATAGTGAATCAAAAAAAGGATGTTGCCAGGGAATTCTTTAGAAAAAATGGCTATGACGATGTTGAGAAAGGAGAGTGGATTAAACTGACCAAGAACATGAAACTGCATAAGGGCTCTGGTATGTATACAGCCCATAATTATGAAACATTTATGATAGGAAGGAAAGGATATGTAACTGACATGCTAAATTATCATGTTACTGACAACTTTATATTCTCTTAAACTGGAAAGCACTCTGAAAAACCAGAACAGATTTATGACTTTATTCAGTAGATGGCCCCTGATAGACTAAACTTGTAAATTTTTCCTAGACCTCATAGTATTGTAGGAATACATTTAAAATTGGGAAATTATTTATAATTAAATTAATAATTAATTAAATTCGTGGCAGTTTAAAGTTGGCCAATTTAAACGATATGGCTCATTCGATAGGGAATTTGAAATTAGCTGGACTTTATTATTGGCGGTACTAATTTATCGCATCCCTGGAGTGAGATAACTCAACTTTAATTAACCACCTTTAAATTCAATAAATTGTACCCTCACATTAAAGTTGAGTTATCTCACTCCAGGGATGTGATAAATTAGTACCACCAATAATAAAGTCCAGCTAATTTTAAATTTCCTATCGAATGAGCCTAATATCGTTTAAATTGGCCAGCTTTAACTGCCACGAATTTAAATAATTATTAATTTAATTATAAATAATTTCCCAATTTTAAATGTATTCCTACAATATTATAAATAGTTATTTCTTTGATTTAAATTTATAATATAATGATTTCTTAATAATTATTTTATCAATAAAATTATTAAAAGATTAGTGATTAAATATTACTATATTTAATTTGAATGTTTATGAGTATTTACACACAACTATTCCAATTAATTTGATAAAAAGTTGAAGATAAGGCATTAATATTATGAGTTCACCATTTATTAAAATATTAATTATTAAATAATATATTTTCATTATAAGATATTTTTTATAATTGCTTTTGTAGGCAAGCTTCAATCTTTCTTTTAAAAAGTTTTAGGTTTGGCGTTTGTATTAGAAATATTTCTTTAAATATAAATAGAACGCAAACTTATGATTCTTTTATTAGCATATATATTAAGGGAATATTTTTCAATTTTAATGATCTATTTAGCAAGCCAATCGATATTTTTTATAATCTTCTATTATAATAAATCATAATGAAAATTATGATAGTTATTTAATAAATTTTATCATTAATTCTGATACTAACTCTTATTAAACTTCCTATATCAAAAAATTTAAACATCTCTATTTTCTATTTAGACATTCTTTCAGCTGTAAATGTAACAGTTTATATTAAAAATTTATTCTTTTTTTTAAATTAATAATATTATTTTTCCACGTATTTTGGCGTGATGGTACTTATTAGCCTCAAAAGAATAGTACCTTGATTTTGATAATTCTTTTGCTTAATCATATTATGCTGTTAAATCTTTGGCATTTCTTATTTAGTTATAAAGTGTATTGAATAAATCAGTTGTAGCTTTAGTTTTTTAATCTGTTTGATTGGAGTTCTTTATTTTGATATGCATATTAAGATTTATATTTACATCTAGATAAGAAGTAATTTTTTGTACTTACATATTTATCGCTTTTCCTTCAACTTATTAGCTCAATTTTTTAGAAAAAGCCCACTTTGTATTTTGAACTATATTATAACTACATTCATTTCAAGTAAAACTTAATGCGGATTCTTCAGCATTTCTCAATTGAATATAACTAGACCATTATGCTCTTCTGAGCATTTATAGACACATTAGCCAATATATTATTTTTGTAATGATCTCAGCAATCTCTAATTATAACAGACATTTATAACACTTTGATTTTATAAATTCGCAAAAAAAGTTTAATAATTTTAGTTTTGCAATTTAGCAATAGCTATAATTTATTAGTTAAGGCAACTTCCACAGATTCAACTTCCATAATATGTAATTTTATTAATCACATATTGATTAAGAAGTTGGTTCCATGCACTCAACTATTCTAATGTCTTTATTAAACTGTTAGCTTTTTAGTAATTACAGGCTTTGAAACTTAGTTTATGAACATTTTAAGTTAATTTATAGTTATTTTCCTTATTTTAATTCAAATACAGGACTAGTACAATTCCTTGAAATGGACTTTGTCTCTTTGCAAATACTTGAAATAACCAAAGATTTGATTGAGAACCTTCCTATCCAATGTCAAAGCCCTCGGCGGACTCTAATGAATTTTCGTTGAGATTCGATTTACATGCCTGCTAATTATCACACTTCAACAAAGCCCATCAAACTAAAATTTACTTTGCTGCATTCGCTTTAGTTTAAAACAATTAAATTGATGAGTTTAGACTATCATGCGATACTTTGGAGATATGAGGAAGATGATAACACGGTCAGTGCCTGCCTAAAAGAGTGAAATGAATTGGATAAATTATAATAAGTATAATTGAACTTACTTAAAAACAAATAAATTAATACTAATGGCATTTAGTTGTTTTCAATAAACTGCAGTTAACATAAATATATATTCATCCGAAAAGGTTTTAATAATATTTAATTATATTTTATAACAAACAAATTTTATTTTGTTATCTCTCCACGAAATGAATGTTTTGCATTAATATCACTCTTATTGAGAAAATAATAGAAATTAGCTATTAAAGAAGTATTTAGTTTCATAATTAAGTAATTATAAATATTTGCTAATAAGTAACTAACTTTAAGACTATTAAATATTAAAAAATGTATAATTTTTTAATAAGAATAAAACCAAAATTAAATTTGAAATTTGTAAAATTATTAATAAAGACATAAGAAACAGAATTATAAATTGGATTAAAAAGAGCTGACAGAGTAATATAAATTAACTATTATTATATATAATTAATTGAATATCTAATGAATTTATAGGTGTAATTATAATAATATTAGAAGTATATTAAATATATAATTTATCAATAATTTTATTCAATATTGAGCATTTCAATATAAAGAATTATATTAATATTCTAATGTTTATGCCATTTTAGTTTCCTTCAATTATTCTCCCACCGTCATGATTGTCAGTTCTTCCAGTAAATAGTGAATAAATCAATTTTAATCATTCAGCCGACTAATTTACTGATATACTTGATTGATTTCATCATACATTCTTATATATCTTTTCCTCAAGATTATAATTACTAACTGCAACACCTTTTACTCTCTTTTATATGGCAACGTCTTTCTTTAAAATATCAGCATAATCAAATGAACATATCGACCTCTATGAACTAAAACAAAATAAATATTTATTATAATTATAACTAAAATTGAGTGAATTATTCTAAGCATCCGAATATTCTAATTTATTTTTAATCAATTGTTTTTATAATTGGTTAATCTCCAGTTTCACTTCTATATTTCATGAGGCATCAGTAGTTTTCTCACTTACTTCATCCTAATTCATAGGAAGTAAAATATCAACCCTTCAATTAAAGTGTAGACAATCACACAAGTCAGAAAGATGTTTGAACATACTGAATTCATCATATTTGATATTTAAAATACTCCTCTGTTGTTATACCTATTAATATAGGTATGTGAACTTTCACTATTTCTTATTTTTACCAGTAGTTATACTCCAAAAGGATCATATAACAAAGAATTTAATTTAATCTTAGGAAGATATTCACACTCATATGAAACTAAAAAAACGTTCTGCATTATTTAGTTTCTAATATTTAATCTTGCTTAATTGGCATTGATAGCTTGAAGCTTGTTTTTCATGCTAAACAAGTTGTCTAATTAACAAATTTACTAATTAGCCTATTGTAAAATATTGTCAAAGTGCTAATATAATAATATATTATTTTACTTACTGTTAGTTAATTTATAATAAACTTATTGAAATTGAGAGATCTCTATAATTTAAATTAGTATTAATATTTATCACGAAAGCATTTTCATTCTTTTATTCACAACTAAACTTTAAATATCATCACTTGTTATCCGTATCCTTTAGTATCTTGTGAATTCTCTTTCGACTTTCATCTCTACTCTTATCAAATAAAGGCTTTACAATATATAAAAAATATAGATTATTTATTTTATAACTTAAATTATTATTATATTATTATTATTTGTTAAAATATAATTGATTTGGGAAAATTCAAATTTATAAATCTAAATCAATTTAACTGTAGGCGTAACAGCTACTAATTTGCGAAGCTTTTAATTGTAATTTGATTTATGTTTGATCTACTTAGTAGCAGTTTAAATTTAAACGTTTAGTGATCTAATCTAAAAAAGTGGAAAGTTTTTTTTGTACCATTGGTACATTGGCTCACGAATTCCTCGCATCGGTGCCCTACAAACATGGGAGCTTCTTAATGTACCAATCTAAAACGGTACAATATATTAGGGCGTACTGATCTACTTTAAATGTACCAATGTACCGTTTGGACATTGAAAAGTTTTTGTTTTTTTTAAATCGGTACATTGAGAAAAGTGGTACATTTAATTATTAAAGCAATTAATTAGATAAGAGTGATTAGTTTTTTTAATAATAAATATCTAAAAGAATGGAGTGAAGTTGCCCTCATTTACTCATCGTGTGCCAACCAATCAATTATATATAAAGACGATGCATTAGTAAACGAATTCGAAGTACAGCCTAAGGGCCAGCTTCTTCTTCAAGATTCAACTCCCGATAGCAAAGAAGAACTTCAAAATCTAAGAGAGGTCGCTATTAGAAACCCATGAGCGTCTAGGGAATGTGTTCCAATACAGAGATATATCAACTGATCAAGTATACTTGAGTATTCATGTCAAGAGTGGGGCAGCTGGGCTCTCTAAAGGCTACTTCAGTGCTACACGATATGCAGGAAAGAATGCCTTGGACAAGCTAAAGTTGGATGCGCGCAGTATTGGAGAAATAGAGGCTAGACATTTCCATTCACCACAATACAGTTGGCCAAGTACTTTAGGAAGAGATTGCAGGAAGACGGGGTCTTTGAGGGCAGAAAGCAGGATGTGAAGATGACAGAAGCCAACCAGGACACTGAAGACACGGCAGATAGGACGCATGATCACGATGATAACAACAACTAATGAACCGCACCTTATCTAATTAATTGCTTTAATAATTAAATGTACCACTTTTCACAATGTACCGATTAAAAAAAACAAAAACTTTTCAATGTCCAAATGGTACATTGGTACATTAAAACTAGATCAGTACGCCCTAATATATTGTACCGTTTTAGATTTGTACATTAAGAAGCTCCCATTTTTGTATGGTACCAATGTGACGAATTCGTGAGCCAATGTACCCAATGGTACAAAAAAAACTTTCCACTTTTTTAGATTAGATCACTAAACATTTAAATTTAAACTGCTACTAAGTATATCAAACATAAATCAAATTACGATTAAAAGCTTCGCAAATTAGTGGCTGTTACACCTACAGTTAAATTGAATTAGATTTATTTATTTGAATTTTCCCAAATCAATTATATTTTAACAATAATATTTATTATTTTATTATTATTATTATTATTTTTTTTATTTTTATTATTTTTAAGTTATTTTTATCAACTTACAATTAATTTGCTCTCTCCAAATGTACATTATATATATAAATGTATTTCTCCTCAAATATAAACTTTGTTATCTCCTCACTATGTATTTGAAACACTTAGATTTACATCAATATTATTTTTACTCATAGTGTCTTACCTGAAAACCTAGAAGTCACTTCATAGTCTTTAACTCAACAAGACATCATTAATTGAGTTGCTGCTCCCATCTTAACAGTATCGGTAACTCTGAAATTGTAGTTGTTTCAGAAGATGTTGCGTTGTTGGTGGATTGCTATTTGAGCATGATCGACACATATACTAAGTGTTTGATTCTGAATTCTATGTCAAATCGTCGTGTTTCAATGTTAATAGATACAGTGCTCTCATAATATGAGTTGAGATTTAGCAGCTACATAAATAATAATATATATTCATGCGAAATATAATAATATTTAGATATAACAAAAGGCAATCTTAAGATTAGTAGATAGTAAAAGCGGTTTAAAATGTTTTATAACTCTCCTACAAAGATAAAGACGAGTGTGAATCCCTTGGGTGGAAGACCAAGAAAACTTGAATTGAATTTATATCAACAAAATGAATGATTTTAATGGATATAAGTATTATAAAAATTAGTGAATAATTATAATTCTTTAAATAAATAAAATATAGTTTTTTTATTGTGATATACATTAATGAAAAATATAAGTGTTTCTGTGTTAGAACATTCAACATATAATTTGTTGTTTAATTATAATCATTATTCTTCACCGCTTTATCATTATTTTGCATTTGGAAATATCTTTTAGCTGGTACTATTAGTCCTACCATGAAGGACCCTATAGATATGCTTTTTGAAACTGGCATATTTGCTAGTGAACGATATGATTCTGTTTATTATTTCCCATATTATTTAAATCCTTTCTAATGTAAATATAATAATAATTTCGATTTACTATTATCATTTTATAAATGTCTTAATGAAAAAGTTGTTATATCAAGGAATAATTGATGAAATCTTTATCATCAACTTTTTATTACATCTTTTTTATAAAAATATATAACAATTTTCAAAGCTTGAAATGACTTTAAATAGCCAGCATTTAATAGAAGCGATATGGGAAACAATCTTATTCCAGGTTGGCTCATCAAATTTATTAACCTTTTTATTTTTGAGAAAAGTGAAGTTCCCATCCATAGAATAGTTTAAGAATCTATTATATAGGAAAAGATTTAGAATATAATTTTTAAGAGTATTATTCATTTGAACACTAAATGAGAATTAAATTATTTAAGAAATATACACCAAAGTCTATTGCTTTGATCCAAGATCTAATCTAATGATACCGAAGCTCTTTATTATATGAGTCTATTTTTAAGTTAAACTTGAACTGGTCAGGATGTGATTCCTTCAAGAGGGCTGGCTACTTCCAATTTAATTTTAACCAATTATTAGAACATGTTTCTAGATTAAAACTAGGGGATCGATTATGAGTGTCATTAAAGGCACTTCAATTTTTCTCTGGACACTCAGTTTCAAAAAGGACACAATTATAATTAGGTCTAGAGGTCCACAGATGTTTCCAGCTACACCAACGTGAGAGTTGGAGAGGACATCGCCAAAAATAGATCTTGAAATAGCATTTTTCCAAATCAATTTCAGAGGATGCTTAAATCTATTGGGGTACATTAACCTTGACATTAGGTTTATAATAATTCCAGAAAATCCTAGGAGTTACAAAAGAAGAATTCAGATAATCTTGTTATAAACAAAAGTTAACTAAAATATTTTTATTATAATTACTGCTATTTTAAATTGTGTTGGTTTGTAATTTCCTATCAATGTAATCTGGAACAAAAATTAAACTCTAATTTAGTTTATATACTACCTTTGCTTGCATTCTGATAAATAAAATAGTAGTCTGAGAGATTATACAGTAAAAATACTTAATACAACCACAATAAACACCGCAAAAGAGTACCATTCCAACATGTAAAAATATCTAAGACCAGACTATATATCATACTCATATCATTATGATTTATATTTAGTTGGAAAATTGTTTTGATTTATATATATTTATCTCAGTTTTAAAAATAAGTTTATTTATAAGTTTTATTCATATAAGGTAAATTTAAATTTAATTCCTTAAAAAAAGCCATTTTCCTAATTCTCTTAAGTATATAGTTTTAAGACTATAAAATAGTTAGAAAAGAATTATATATTTGATTAATGACAGTTATGGTATATCCTTAAGCTATCTAATTATAGTCTTAAATTTACTTTAAATTTTATTTATACAACAAATAAACATAAGTGTCTGCGGAAATTGAAACTGTCTAAAAATACCATAAATATTATTTTTATCATAATTGAATAACATTTTTAATTTGTTCTTTTGTTGCTAATTAAACTTTGTTATAAACTCAAAAAAAAGAACTGAGATGGTAAATATAATAACTTAGTTATTCTGACTAGTATTTTCCAATTTTTCCAAGTTAAACTTCCTAAGAATCTTTCGTAAAGTTCTCAATAAAATACACATTTTATAATCTAAAATCTACTTAGTTATAACATATTTTGTATGATTGAAATTTAGGCCAAATTGATTAGATATTCTAAAGTAAAGTGGTTTTGATGCTCTTTATTTTCTAATTTTGGTTATGTAAAGTCTTAGAGTATAATAAGGATCATTTTAGATTTCTTATGGCGATTTAAATGGATGCAAATGAATATAATTCGATTAATATGATATTTATATTTTAACATTCCACTGCTAAATATTGTAGAATATTAAATAATTATAGGAAAAAGGAAGAAAGTATAGATAGATTTAAAAAATGAAGGATTAAAATGAACATTTGCAATAAAAAACTGAAAAATATGATATATAGTATTGAAAGAGAATATAAATATTTTATGTTTAAGTTATAAAAATATACCCAATGCAATATATCTACATGAATTACACTTTGAATGTGTAGTAATTATTATCTTAAGACTCTGCAGAAATCAAATTAAAGAAGTATAGGAATTTGAATTGATGCAATTTGGGCAATTCATTTAAATAAATTAAAGGAATAATGAATATTTATTCATATTAATTTATAATGTAAATAACTAATATTAAAATACTATAAAGATAAATCCATCATGAACAACATCACTAATTAAAGAGACAAAGTGCTGCTCCTTTAAATCTCCTTTCTTAACTGACGTCTTTTTTCATTCACTAAGTATAAAACACCTCCAAGAGGTAGTGTGAATTACACAAATTTCCATCTAATTGACTTATTTATGAATTGTTAAACATTACATTAGCCATTTTGTATTAATAATTAACAAACTATAATTAACTAGAAGGAAATCAAATTGCTTAGGTATATAAAGGACCTTACACTTACTTCTTGGATTTACTTGTTTTAATCATATCTGGGATTAATTAATCTTTCATGCCTGCTTAATCGGTTGCTCTGCCTATCTAGTCTACTGCTTATTTGAGGTTAGATATGAGTTTCAAGTTTAACTCCCCTTAATGCCTTTAATACTGATCATTTGCAGTTAGCCAGGACTGAGAATTTAAGAATCTTTTAAACATACTAATGTAGAATTCCATTGACTTCAATGTTATTAAATAAAAATAATTTTCATGGTTCATCAGCATGCTTCTTGATTGGCTTAAATTACTTTGCTTTTCAGTTAGAACAGAGCTAGTAAACCCTTTTGTCAACTTGAATATCGAACAAATGCATCAGGATGAGTTCTTCAATAACTGCATTTACCTCTTGAAGTAGTTGCCAATTCAATGGTTCTATTGCTCTCATAAAATAACAATCATTTTTACTTGTAACTACCATTTTAGTTATTTTAGAATATTGTTTTTTAATAATCTTGACATGAATCAATATTATATTATATTATATTGATAAACGTGTTCATAAAGATAGAAATACAAATGCATAATTATAATTTAGTTTTTTTTATTAATTTGCTGATTCATTTAAATGTATGACAACCCAATTATTGAAACAATGTTAAAATGATTAATTTTTCATAGAGAAAGGCATTAATTATTAAAATCATAGTAATTTGATAACTTTTCAACGTATTTTCTCATCATAATTACCAATATACAATATACAATATCATTTAACTATTTATAATAAATATCTACCACTTCTATCTCACTGAGTACTTGTCTATAATAAAATCATAAATAGGCAAAGGGAAACAATAGGTGAGACAGCAATAGATTGGATAACTTGGAATTGATTAATTGGAAGATGGGCATTGGAATTGCTGGCTACCTCCAGAGACAAGCGGTGTTAATGGAGAAGAGAGCTTAGAGCATTAATCTTTCAATCTAGCTGGCAATAAAAAGCAGGTTATTTGCATTCGAGGAGCCAGAGTATCGGCTTTTTTCATTAAATTTTAATAATGATTATTAAATATATAAAATATAATTTTTATATTATTCATATGAATTAAAGAAAATCACAATGAAATAGCAGCACTGCATTTTAACATTTACAATTGTTATTGTTGATTGATGAATACTTTTCAATGAACAGAGATTAAAGTAGTTCATCAAGAGCTGAAAGTTTAGTTTATATAGTAGAGAGCATCATTGAGAATATTAAAGAATCGAAGTGATAGTGATAAGCTGAAATCTTTAAGAATATGCTAGGAATCTTGCAATTCTAGTTTAGTCTTAGAGCAATAGATGTGTATCTTTGGAGATTAATCTAATTAATTATTTAATTGTAATTGTATATAGTGATGATCATTTATTTTATATTATTCAAAATAATGTTTAATATATAATAATGAAATTAGAAGTTTAATAAATTAAGGTTGATTAATTGATTTTTTTAATAAATAAAGTAAACGTTATTAATTTATCTGTCCCTTATTAAGACTGTTAAAGCAATGAAAAATTAATATGTTGATAGTTTACTATATAAATATTGAATTTAAATATACCCAAAGTATAATCTGCTGGAGTATGATTATTTAATGTTTGCCATTCAATCTCAGTAAATAATGTCCATTCTTATATCTAAGCGGTAAGTTTCTATATGTTCGCTCTATCCTTGTCTCACTCCACTCAAACTGCCAGAATAACGATATTACTCAGTTTTAATACAATTCTTGGATAATCAATGGTCGATGCTTTTGTAAACGTAGTCTTATTTATCTTACCCTACAGGTTATGAGGAGGTTTTCAGATCCGATACTAACCTTGTGAAAACTGAATGATTTTTAGTTTTCAAACCACTTCAGAATCGGTATTGGTCAGGGCCAGTACTAAACTTATCATTAAATCATAATTGTAAAACCACATTTATAGGATAGAGTCATAGTGAATCTTTGAAGTATCACAATAGATGGATACGCTATTGGTTGATAAACAAACTAATAAATTATTAGTTGAAGAAATGCCACAGTCATAACAAAGTCTTTCACACAATAAAATCAGATCATTCTAATTAGTTAGAAAATTATGCTGCTACTAAAAGAGTTTCTGTTTATATACACATTGCGATACAATTTAAATATAAAAAATTCTAAAAACACTTCTCAAGTTAGTAATGTAAAAAAATATTAATAATTAGCAAATGTGCTTAATATTAATAATTAGCAATCATAGGTAGGTTTATTATTTGTATCATATATATTAGAGAGAAATTCCAATCAATTGCCAAAATATAAATAAACATTCTAAATATAAAATATAAATTATATACCATAATTAAATTTTGATCCACATGCTACAAATCATATTGTTTATAAAATGAGCAAAAGTTTTTATTAAGAGTATTACTAACATGATTACTTTAGTTCAAACAAACTATAAAAGTTTTTTAAAACAATCAATTAGATTGACTTTTGATTTTTCATCAATAAATAACTACCTAAATAATATATGAAATTTAGAAATTAAAGTTGATTTAATTAACAATAAAGTTAATAAATTATAATAAATTAGCATAAAGTCTATTTTTTATACTCCAATTGAAAAAAGTATATTTTAATATAGAGGATATCTTAAATTATTTTTCATTATAAAAAATGATTAAATATTCAAAATTAATCTGATCCTTCGTTTTCTTAGCTTCTAAAACGCTTCTCTGTCTTAGGATCTAAATCTTGCTTAATTTTCACAAATTGCAATCTAATTGGCAAACCAGCCATTCGCTAATTTAACGATTTTGTCAGGAATTCATTTGCTTAATACATTTCACTACTTGCTAAAATTAGCCAGATACATCATGAGATATTGTAAATGATGGACTTGAAATAGCATTTCGAGCTCACACAGACTTAAACGAAGATAGAGATGTTATTGAAATAGATACTGATACTAATCTAAAACAAGCAATTGAAATGATCTGGATAGGGTGAATGATTGATATGTGTCAGAAGATGAATGTAGGTTTACAGTTTAACGCAGAGGAATAATTAGGAAGTCATAAAATATGCTTAGAATATGGACAATTAATTGCATGCGAATTTGGCATTTTTATTTAATTGTCACAGAATCATGACAAGAAGATGATATATTAAAGGGAATTATTTCTAAAAGTGTGCTGCCAATCACAAATGATTTTAGAGCTGTTTAAAAAATTGTAGAAAATTAAGACTTGATATTCATATATATATGGCTTTCAAGAAATGAAAGCTTTGTTGATACTATAAAAACAATGAAATTGGGCGATTTATGCAGTAATATACTCTATATATATCCAAATTTTAACTCGAAACTAGTTTAAATTATAATAAATCAGGCATCATATTATTTTGAAACTATTTACTAATTCTTAGGAAACTGAATTTCTGTAAGGGAACAAAATTTCAACAAATAATATTCCTATTTTGATTTGATGAAGTTTTTTGCTATTAAAGTAAAGTCATTTAGCTAAGCTGAGTTCTTGTAGAGTGTTTATTTCTATCTCTGAGCCATAGACAAAAAATTGCCGTCTTTTTAAAAAGTGAAATGCCTGAATAGTAGAGATGCTAAGTTCCCTAATTGAGATTGAGTTTTTAGATTATTCATGATAATCGTATAATTTAATTAGCTGTAAATTGCTTAAAATAATATATTTTACTGATTATATAATAATAAATTAAATTATATGCTTCTAAAGATGTTTATCGATGTTCTTCATTTTCCAGAGAATTTGTTGAAGGACTATTCCCAATTATATGAGCTCGTATGGCTGACATAACTATGAGCCAAAACTACTACTATTCCCATCTGTCTTTAGAGTCATAAACATGGTTTTTTCAGGAGCCACTATACTCAAAAAAAGAATTTGAAATTAAAATAGTATTTATTATTTTTCTTATTAAAATCAATTACATATTTTTATTATCATTTAATGTTTCATGGCAATAAATATAATAAAACCATATATTTATAGAACATAATTTATGTTTAATATCATTTTTAAAATATAAATAATATTATTTTAACTATTCATCATATAATTCATTAAAACTATACAAAATAGTATAAATAGATGAACATTAGCAGGGAGGCAACACATAGAGCAATGAATCTGACTGAAATATCACAATTACTCCCAGCATTTAGCATTATAATAATCAATTAATCTTAAAGATGACTCACAAAATTTGTTCGTTTCATTTCAAAACAATTGTTTGATAATTAATATTCTAGAAGAAAATAGAATAAGATTAGATGAATTGAAATAAAGGTAAATATAATATAGTTATATAAATTATTGCTAGAAGATAGTGAATAGTTGTGAATAATGAAAAAAGTTTGTAATTATGCATTACTTAAAGAGGATTACTGGCATAAATCTGCTAGTTAGTGCTTTATTGGGCTATTTTAATATAAATACATCAATTTCTTCATTATCTAAAAATACACTAATAGGCATTATTATTTTTTAATTATTAAAAACTAGTTCAATTTAAAAAATATAAAACGAGGATGAAATAAAAAAGCAAAGCCAATACCATAATATATTTTCAGTGAATTTAAATAGACAAAGAAGAAAATAAAGCGCGAAATATAGAAATTTTTTAGTTATAATCAATAACAATAATCTATATATAAAATATCAATGAATATAAAGATTAGTTAAATAAGACTCATTAAATAGTAGTTTTTACAATTTTTAGATAAATAATCGCACAAATATACAGTTATTACCAAATAGGATCAAGTAGCAGTGGATTACTAGTTATAACAAATGATGATATAAAGTAACATAAACTTTGGCTCTTTGGATTATTTTTAGAGTGCTTTTTATTAAAAAAATTGGTAATATAGGTGTTTACCTAGAAAATATACAATGAAAAAGAGAACAGCAATGTAAAAACAGCACCAAAAGTCAAGATTAATATTATGATTATTAATAATAATAATAATAATAATAATTTGATCACATTGAGGTCTCTCGGGATCCCCGATCAATAATATGTTTTAATATATATATATAAGGGTCAAGCCTTTTAATTTGGTCTCCTTTAACGGAGTTCATAAGCATTCGTAGCCTTTGTATGATACCCTCATGTCAGAGAATTTCTTTGTATCTTTCTTCAAAGTCTTTTAGGTTTAGGATGGCTCTTTTTGATCCTCTGAGTAGTTGGCGATCTGCTGTTTCTGAGAGATGTCTAGCTCCTATTCTTAATTTGAGTTCATCAATCAGTTCTTAGACAAGTTCTTCGTAATGTTCGATTTCTTTACTATTATGGAATCTGTATATGTCATTAAGGAGTCCTTTTACATCTAAGTTACTTATGTTTTGGTTCATCATAGTTGAGTACCCTAGGACACTTGACATTTTGTCTATCCATCTCTTATTCAATAGAGGGAGACATTTTTAGTATTCCCAGGTGCAAATGTGAGCTAGTACGTTAACTGGTTCTGAGATTTTATTACCTACTAGTATCTAATAATTGTCTTTGAGTTTTGTGTAAGTATCAAGGCCTATTTCTTTGTAGGTTTCTTCGTTCTTCAAATGGGTTTGTTAAGATTTTCTTTATCTCTTTATACATAAACAAATTTGTGTTCTGGTTGTTAATCATTTCTTAGAGTATACTAGTTTTGTTATTGTTTAGGTATAGTTAGATTTGTACTGTTTTGTCATTTATGACTCTAGTAACTCCATAGTTGTATGATTTAGGGTCATTTCTAACTTTTAGGATTTCATCCCAATATGGTAGCTATAATCCCTGGAAATTTTGAGGTTATTTAACCTTCTTAAGGAGTACATCAAAGCATATTTTCTGTATATGTTAAGATGGTGTGGCTAAGATTAAGCCTCTGTCAACCAGTTTACATAGGTTTGTATAATAACAATTCATATTATCTATGTTTTATCTAATTAGATTTTCATGAAAGATATTAGTATAATCTCTGTGTTCCTTTTAAGAATAGTCAATAGTCTCTGCTATTGTTTTTATTTGGTCTTCTATTTCTGGTCGGAAAATACTGTTCAGAATCTGTTCTGGTTTTACTTAGTATTATATACCCATGATTATTTAAAAAAATTATATTGTAGGAATATATTCGATTTGGGAAAATGAATTAAAATTAAATTAATTAAATAGGCAATTATCAAATACAAATTCACTCAAAATTCCAAAATAAATAGATTAAATGTTTAATCCGCAATTTTAGCTGGACTTTACTTTTGGCAATATTCTTGGAAGCGAGATATTTTGATTTCGGGCAAACTCCCAAAAATAGTAAAATAGATTTTCTAGCTTAGGTGATGAAGATAAATTCATTATAGCAATAAAAAACACCACCTCATTTTTAATGCCTTATTATCCAGGGAGTATAATATTGTCAGGGTTTGGAGACATTTTTCATAAAATAACTGAAGGTAATTAATAATTAATTTATTTATTTTCCGAAATCAAATGTATTCCTACAATATACCATGCATTTTATATATGTACACAATACAAAATTTTGAATGATAATGGAAGAGCGTCGAGAACAATAATAAATTGTTATTCTATAAATATTAGAAAATTAAAAAAATAATTATAAAAGTAGCAATGGTAATATTTATTTAAAGGAAAATGAAAAAGATGTGCACTTAATAGAAATATTAGAAAATGATTTGGAAAAATTGATTTATAGTTTTTCATTCTACAGTGATAATTTCTTTAAGCATTAAATATAATATTTTATCATGAGAGTCATAATGGATATATATATTAAGAATTTTGATTAAATGAATAGGGAATCAATATTTAGAATTTAATAAAAATTCAGATTCGATAAATAAATTAAAAACTTTCATAAAAGGATTTGATAAATAACTAAGATAAATAGAAAAAATAAATAACTTTATAGAACATATATCTTATTAGAGAATATATAATATATTAAAATTGATAAATTCTAAAAAGACTAGATTTTGAAAAAGAAGGTAATAAATTATAAATACTTTAAAAAATATATTAACTGAACTCACAAGCTGACAATAAAATAAAATGAAGAAATTGATATCTAATACGATATAGTTTGAAACTTAAATTAATAAAATCGAATTCCATATATATTAAGCGTTAAAAAAATTAAAATATTATATTTAATAATGAATTTCCCCTAATTTTAGGAGGGTCAGGGCTAGTTGAAAAAATATTTTCAAAAATAATAATTATAAAAAATCTAGGTCACTTAACACGAGGGTCAATT
>ARYC01009625.1:0-25796 GCA_000711775.1 Oxytricha trifallax | reverse complement strand
GCTATAGTCTAAGGAGAGATACGCATGTCAGGAAACTTGCGATGAAACATGACAGCTCGTTAGTCAAGAGGAAAGTGAGCCCAAAACTTTAATGTCTTAGAGCCACAGAGATAGTCAATATGGACCTGTGAGAACTTATAATTTCTTGCAGGATGTTTTCAAGAGCCTGAGTTATAATGAAAACAGCTAACAAGCAATGATACCTAACAGTTGAAACACTCTTGTGTAGGAGTCTTGCTATGGCTGTATAATTCAACACTAGTTTGACTTAGTCTATATTAATACTTGTACCATACCTAAGCTTAAGCAGTAAATCTAAATATTGCTCATCATGTATAGACCCTATATTTTTCTAATTTCTATTTCTCATTTTGAAAATTGGCCTAATTTCTCTACTAACCCCAATAAGACCCCAACTATACCCTACAAATCAAAGCACTAATAAACCTCACTAAGGGGTTTTGGGGTTTTGATTGCTTATACATATTCATCTATTTCATAATTATAAATAACTGAGCAATTGCTATGAAGTCTAAATCTCTTTAATGATCTATTGAATATCAGTTTTAATAAAATATGACTGAGCTAAACTACTGGATATGAAGAGAGGCTAATTCTTACACTATGATGATTAAGAATATTTTAAGCATTAATTTCGAGATTTCAACTGCAAATGATCATGACACTGATGATGTAGATTTTGAGGCTAATGAAGCAATTACGAGGATGATACAGTCTTCTGACTATATAATTTGGTTGATTAATTATTATTGTTAATATTTTTAATCGTTTATTCAGTAAATTCAATTTACTTTAACTTCGGAAAATTAATTTATCCTTAACATATAAAGTGGCAAAGACTATATGTAAGTTTAAAGAATTAAATCGATTAACTATAATTTCCATGCTCAGAATTCAAATCTTAAGGAATATATTATTGGCTAATGAGTTAATTACTTATATTTAACTTAAAAATACAAATTTTAATCGCTATTTATAAAAAATACAAACTGCTTAGAAAATGATTAAGTGATTACTCTGTTATTAAGGATTAGAAGAACAATGACTATTTAATAGTTACTGAATATAAGGTTCTTAACATAGAGGTAATTCTACGACGAGGACTATTCCTTAAATATATTATTAGTAATTGCATTTTTGGAAGTAAAGATTAATTGAATAAACGATTTCTTTTTAACTTACAATTTAAGTTAAAAAAAATTAAGCATTTCGAATGCTATTTTATAGAGATAAATTAAAATTGGAAAGCAATAGCCTTTCATTAATAACTACTACTATAAAAAGTGATCTTATTATCAATCAATATAATGATTAATAGATTCTAAAATTTTATGATAAGTTTTCTAATAAAAGTCTTGATATTTTTATTATATACAATATAAATGTAAATTAATATTATTATATACCTTAAGACATATATATAATTTCAGGATCAAACTTATAATTTAATCACTTTCTATAATTGACAACATTTTATAGAGTGCCATTAGAAAATTAAAAGCCAGAAAAGCTTCATTATTTACTAAACTTAAAAATGATTAATTGGGAGAAATCAGGCCACTCAAATAGGAAAATATATAGCCAAATTGTAAATCTTTGAAGACTTTCTTGCTATAATATGTAATTTTAGCAAAGTAGTTAAGAAGTCAAATAATTTTCTGTGATGGATTTAATATACTATTAATCAAAAATTATCAGCATCATGTGATAGAATGGTCAAATAAAGAATTATAAGAACAAGAATACTTTGTAAATATGACATCTTGAAAGTAAATTCAAAGCGATAGTAAAAAATATATAAACTTATATCACTATATAATAAAACTCCAAGAGTATAATTTTTTGCTATTTTGGTGAACCTTTTGAAATAAATTAAAATTAAATTAATAATATTTTAATATGAAAGTTGTCTACAAGTGATTTGCATAAATAATAATTTGATAGTTGGATTATTCCTTATGTTAATTGTTTATTTATGTATGAAAAAAGTGAAATCCATTTGCTTAAATTGTATTTACTGGGTGATTATAGATAAGAAATTAAAAGTTTCATATTACAAAGTTATTTTATAAATTACTTATCTGTAAAATGTACTTATATAACGATAGTGCAATCAGCGATACCTCCTTAAGGGGCTGGGCTAGAGTAATTTGTAGTTTTTGTATTAGGCGCTTAAACTTTATAGAACATGGTGAATTGCCTGGCTGTAGAAGTCATTGGATTAGTCTTCATGAGATACTGCTGCATTTTCTGGTTTAGAATCTCATCTTGCAGAAATGGATAGAATTAGAGTCCAATGCCAAGCAGTGACTACCTCTTCTCTACATTTATGATTTATAAATTTTTTTCTATTCTTAATTTAATTAATAAATTTAAGTATTATCATAAAAATGCCGAAAAAGTTCAACTCTGTTTCATTTCTAAAATTCTAAGAATATGTTCGCATACTTCGCAATGGTTGATTTCATAGTAATTCATACTGTAAGCCATTGTTCACCTAGAAGGCTATAGCTAAGATTTTTAGCGTTTCTGTAAGGTTTGTAAATGATACAATTAAATAGGAGCAATAGGTCCTACCTATAAGAGGAATATAGACATAGAAAGCTATATAAGGCGCTTCTTAAAAACACATACATATCCTCACAAGTAATGAGACACTTCAATCTTGGAAAGGGAACTCTTTATAAACTAGGTGCAAAATATTCCATAGATAGTTCCCTGAGGCCAGACTGCCTCAGTCATAGCTCCAGTACTTGTAAAAAAGATTTAAAATAAAGTACAAAGTCATGAGAACCACCTATATGCTGTCTCCAGCAAAGCTTGGATAAATTAAATAAACTAGGATAGAGAGGTTCTAAAAATTCCTTGAGTACATAAAGTATGGGAGGAAAGTTGTTTATATTGACGAGATTATCTTCAAGCCATAATAAGTCGGACAGAGATCATGGGCTAAGCCAAGTAAGAATTAGGTATTACGTAAGGAAGGTCTAAAGCTAAGCATCATAGCCGCGGCAGTTGCCATAAGCATGGATCGTGGGCTAGAAGGGTATCAAGTTAAGTTAAAGTGATAAGATAGGTTGATTCAAAGGCTATGATCTAGTATATTGGTGCGTTCAACAAGAGGAGTGATATAATTGTGTTTTGGGACAACCTTAGGTCTCACCATAGCAGGATTGTTTAAGAATATATCAAGGACTAGAAGTGGAATTTTATATTTAGGCACAAACTATGGGTTTCCAATTGTATTGAGGAATGTTATGCGCAAGTTAAAGTTCACAAGGGGAATCTTATAGCGGCACGACTTTATTAATCGAGGCATAGATCAAGCATTATTGTATGATAATTGATTTGGGAAATTAAATTATATTTAAATTAATAATTGTTCAAATTCGTGGCAGTTAACTTTCTGGAAACCAAGACGATATGGTACTAAATTCGACAAAAATTCAAAATTAGCTGGACTTGATTACTGGCGATATCCCTCTAGCGAGTTTACTCGACTTTAATTTTGGCATTAAATTCTACTAAACAAATCATAAAATCTTAAAGTCGAGTTAACTCGCTTGAGGGATGCGATAGAGAGATACCGCCAATAGTAAAGTCCAGCTAATTTTGAATTCTCTATCGAACAAGTACCATATTGTTTAGGTTTCCAGAAAGTTAACTGCCACGAATTTAATATTTAATTAATTAAAAAATTAATTTCCCAAATCAAATGTAATCTTACAATAATAAAAGAGTCAATAAAAACAATAAAACCATAAATGGTTCGAAATATTGTCCAAAGGGCCATTATTAAAATGAAAAACTATTTAAGCTAAGCCTAAATTCACTCATACTGAATTCATTTTCTATTGCGTTGGTCAAAATCATTCCATGCCCTCTTCCTCTGGCCTCCGCTTGCTGCAAGAGTCTTAGATCATATTTGACTAATGGGAGTGCGTACTATAAGGTGGATTGCTTTAGACCTTTAGGTTGAATTCAGGAAATGGGTCTGATATTTCATGGTAGCTTCGCATTTATTTATGCTACTGTGGTTTTGATTTATCTTTCAGGAGAGACAAGGCTTTGCCTATTGATTCTATAATTAAGTTAATTATAAATAATATTTTACTCGAGAATATGGCTCCGACTATAGGAGGTTGAATAAGTCCTCTCGATTATATATCTTTTCTTTCTCTTCCTCTAAACTTTCACTCTTGTTTCTTGTTTTGTTGGCATGCTTTACGAGCGTTTATACAAAGTTTGGCCAAAGTGTCGCAAGCACCCCATAGAAGTACCTTCTCTCAGGAAGTATTTAATAGTCGGGGTAGTAATTCATGAATTTCATTATTCCTGGATCATCTTTAACCTGATCGAATGTGTTTTTGATAGAAAGTTCCTCATAGTATGGAACGTTGATAAGTATGACATCACAAGTCTTGAGGAGGTGTTTTACGGCCGGCGAGGAATTCTTTTATAAATCTCATGGTGACGTGTTCGTCTCGTGGCATGAAAAACTTCTCTATAGTTGATTTAAAAAAATTAACTTACTGCTAAACTTTAGGAATCTTATCCAATCACTCTTAGATTTAAATTTACTTTCTAACTCACGTGCGTCATGTCCTTAAACTGACAAGTTTTCCATACTCTACAATATAATTAAAATAATTAAATAATAAATAAAAACTAGTTTATATTTCTGTTTTTAAGTTTTTGATTCATGAGGAGAATCCTAAATATATCACTATAATTTCAGTAAAAACCTATTATAAAGGTACTGACCAGAATTTAGTTATTAAAAAGTGTTATATAAACTTTAATTAAACATAAGGAAAACTTTTTAAGATTAAAATATTATTTATTTTATTTCATTTCTAATTAATTTATAGTAAAAGATGAACAATGCATCATGAGGACCGAAAAATGTGAAAATACTTATTAATTTACGATTATTAAATTTTTATTGTTTATTACTTACCGTTTAGAAGATTTATGCAACATTAAAATTATGTTTATAATACTTAAGTCAGCAGTAAGAAGTAATGGAAAACATAAGTTAAAGGTAAGTCAAATAATTTTACTTTAAAAAGCGAATAATTTATGAGTTTATCAAAGATTTATTAAATCATTGAAGAACATAGCTTCTTAAAAATATTATGAAATGTTCTACTTATAAATTTATAAAACATTTAATCTTTACACCATGCACTCTGGTTAAGACAGAGAATTCAATTAAATTCTCTTTAAATTTTTAAAAATCGCTAAGCATTAGCCCATCTTTGGGGTTTTAATTATTCATTTATTTTATTTTTAAAAAAATTGGATTATTATTAAATTGATAAAGAATATGGAGCTTCCATCCTCTACAACCTTTTATTACAAATAATTCAATGAAGCATTTTTGATTATAATAATAGTTCCTATTATAAATTAGTATTAGCATAAATAAATTAGTATTATATTAATTATTCTTATAGAATGTTATAACTTCAAATAATGGATATACATCTGGAGCAAACAAAAAGCAAACCCCATAACCCCTACACTAGTTTATTCATAAAACTTTGCGGATAAATATTCAAACCTCTGAAAATACAATAGCATAAATAAAATCATAAAAAGAGTACTTCCCAAATCTAATTGAATAAACCAAAAATGAAAAGAAAAACCAAGCTTCCTATAATAAACTCAGTGCAAGAGTTTAAATGTCAATTCTGCGGATCTCAACATGATAGCTCAGGGCATTGAGTACTCACATATCAAATTACTAAAAACTTGAAGCCAAGACTACAAGGGAAAGCGAGAATATATATAAAAGGACATGCAATGGATGTAGCAAATTATTTTCAAGGAGCAATGACTGCAGTAAACACGAGACTCCGTGCCTCTAAAAGCACCAAAAGACCAAAGCTATTTAGAAAAAGAAATAAGAAGACAATAAGCTAGGCTTTCCTCAAGGTCCATGCATCGCTCAAGTTCAAGTATTTAAAGGTCATGAGTAGCTGCCTCTTCAAAGAAAGATAAAAATTTTAGTATGATAAACACAAGATCAAGTAATATTTGATGGAGACTTCAGTGACCATAAGAAGTGGGAAGAAATAGCAGCTGATGCTTTAAAAAGGTACTAATTGCTGTACGAAGTAGTCTTGATGGACCCCTCCTATAGAATTAAACAAGAAGTACCCTACCTACTCTACGCAGTGATCAAGAAATACTAGCACTACCAGTAGAATTAGTATAGGAGCGTGGTATCATAATACTTTGGTTTGTAAATTAAAAGAAAGATCTTGAAAGAGAGTTATTAAAAATGGGTATGACAAGGTAGAAAAGGGAGAGTGGATTAAGCTTACAGCTAATTTAAAGCTTCACAAAGGCTCGGGAATGTATGCAGCTCACAACAATGAAAGTTTCTTGATAGGGAAAAAAGGAAATGCCTCAGACATTATGAGGTACCATGTTACAGATAGCGTGCTATTCGCAAAGACTGGAAAGCATTCGGAGAAGCCAGAATGTATTTACGATTTCATCTAATCAATGGCCCCGGATTGCCTCAACTTGGAGGTCTTGGCAAGACCCAACAATGTCAGACCAGGCTTCACTACTTTTGGCAAGCAACTCAGGGCATCTGTGAGATGAATGTGTTGCACATGAATAATTTGTTTAAGTCGTAGATTAAGTAATTAAATTAATATAGTTTTTTTATTATAAATCATAATTCTTCTGAGGCCGGAGTTCCATAATGACAGTTTCAATATGGGTAGAACTTTCTTCTCTCTGATCTCGGTAAAGAACTATCAGATGGTCTCCAGCTTGTAATGAATCTTAAGTATAAGTACTTCACTCACTAGCTGACTCCATTACTGAAACTAAAATGCTTTAAGTTAATAGTTTATTTTGTTAATTTAGAAAATAAGCTGTACTCTGTTGAAATCACAAACTTTAATTAGTATATTAAAAGTTTTAAAATTAAACTTACTCATAAATTTCCAAATAATTTCTGCAGACGATGCCGAATAAATATGATCGTGAGCATATTTGAGTAGCCTCAATCGACAGCCTTTGAAAATCCCCATGTACGCTTAATATCCACGACAGACAAGAATTCTCCTAGCTGAGATAATATCAATTTACTTTATCTTAAAAAAGGGATCATAAATAATTCTTATAAAATAAATGGGTATAGGGTGGGATTCCATTTTTTACAGAAACTTTGAGTAATCAACATTTTTCCAAGCTCAACTGCTTTAGGACATCAACCAATAAGCCCGTGAACGCATGTGATCAACCTCATGTCCAGATTAGATAGTAATATGGCTAGAGCCTACACACAGCGTCGCAGCTGCTTCCTTTAGATATTTAGTGAAAAGATGCTTACTTTGTGGAGACTGGCAAAAGCATTGGGTTGAGATATCCTCAATTGATGAATTTGAAAGCTTTTCCACAGGAGTCATGTTGTACAGATAAGAACCTAGAAGCAAGATTAGGATGTTTAACTTCTACAGGACGACAGTAGCTTAATTACTGCTGGTATAACTCGTTTTCATCAACAGCAAGGTGTATGTGATAGTTTGGTGAAAGCGAAAGAGCTTGTTCAAATTGATAAGGTTACTTCATCTTCTGCTTTTAAAGGATGTCGATTTTGTTTGCGGATTCTTCTGAGCTTTAAGCTTTTCAATCATATTTCAATATCCTCTGATATGATTGATTAAGCGTAGCATCCTGAGTAGCATTTGATTATAGTCTTTCCTGGTTACCACTTGCAATTATAATTTGTAAAATTACAATGATCTATTCATTGAAAAATTCCTAGACCTCTAGACCAAGCTCTCAAGTAACACATAAGGTAATACTTTCTCTCTTCAAAACTCAAGGTTTCATTAATGTGGGTGTCGTTGTATTTCATATCACTGATGATATTAACACAGAACTTCCCCTCAAAAAGTTATTTGAATCATCTTCTAAATGGGTAAGTGCGAAAACAGCATCTTCAGATTCTCCCATTCTTTATATACCAACAACATCAATATTATCTGTTACTTTTACTTAAGAAACTTGACAGTAACCGTTCAATTATTATTAAATTAGAAGTAAACTTGTGAAAAGTGCAATTAAACTCACAAGCACAATTAAATTTAATACCAGGATTACATCCCTGAAGAAGCTTTGAAATTACATATAATGACTATCTAGTCAGTAATAGATAGATTATAGAATATTGAAACATATTCTCTAAGAAAATCATCTCAACTAGGACTAGGAGGACATTACTCTTCTAACCAAACTAAAAAAAACTAAGACTTCTCTATCTAATAGATAATATGATAATTGTACGTATAAATTACCCCCTAGATCACTGCTACTACCATAATACGAGCCTGACATTCATACTTTTGACTATAACAGTCAGGTACCATGGGTTAGAGCAACTTAGATGCGAATCAAATTGGTTAGATGGTGATGTTATTGTTTTACAGCGAACTTGTAAAGATGATATTGGATTACGATGTATTGGTACTTTTAGAATAAACTCAGTTAATCATATATTATTCACAAGAAAAAACTTAAAATTTAAGAGAAGTCAAGAGTCAAATAACGAGAACTAAAATTAAAGAAGAACCTCACAAATAAAAAATCAAAGAAAGAAAAGGAAAAACACGACTCCTAAAACGCTCAAAAGTACAATCCTAGATTCTTTAATTCTAGCAGACAACACAAATTGACTCTTTCTTCTAACATCACCCATAGACCCCGTCAATAAAACCCGATTTTTAATACCTTGTTAATAGATCTCAATATTAAATAGCCTGTATATCTACTGTTGAAGATAAGAGGCACAAATTAATTAGACAATACAAAGGAATAGAGAATAGTTCTTTAGATTTATACATATAAAAACGAGTCTCTCAGATCATCTGACAACTCCAAGAACTACTTAACATTTTCCGTACTCAGTGTCGGATTAACTATAAAGTTCTATTCATAGATAGATTCGTTATACAAGACGTAACGACGAGGGTTTACTTCAAATTGATCAGAATTTGAGCAGAAACTAATAATTTTTTTAACAGTTTGTTCCCTAAATTAATTAGAAAGCAACCCCTTAAATTTTATTAAAAGACTATTAATAATAATTTAAATATTTTAGGCTATCCAAATCTCTGATGACAGAATGCACAGTCTAGAAAAAATATTTCTCATGAAAGACTCAAAGGATTTTGATAAAGGAAGAGGAAAACCTTATAATATGTGATCGCATTGAGGTCTCTGGGGACCCCCGATCTTAAAAAGCTAAAGAGCTTTATAAGGGACAAGCCCTATTAGTTTTTTCGGAGATTCTCTCCTGGTATACTGAGTCTTCATCTTCTGCCTATTCTTCTTCCTTTTCCTTTGTTTCAATTTGTCTTTCACTTTCTTGATCTTCCTTTCTTTCCTCTCTTCTGGATAATGATTTAGACATGATCTCCAAGGTCTTTAAATTTGAATTGAGTGTCAAAATGTTTGACATTGATGGTGAATTTCAGGTCTTTACGAGAGATTGGTTCTCTGCATCTGGAAGTGATAAGTTAGATTAGGTCACTTTTAAGGAAGAAGGCATGTTTTTAAAGGCATTTTACGTAAATCTCTATCTTGTTTAGGCGAGAAAAGTAGTATGAGCTGATTGATAGGCAGCAACTTTCGTTTGCTGTGACATTTTTAAGAATGTCTATATTAAAGAGTCTTACGATGCCTTCTAGTTCAGGTGGGGTTTCCACTGCTGAATTTGTCATGAATTTAATATGTTCTGCTAGCTAGCCCTTGTTCATATTTACCATCTTTATCATTGCGTCGTTGTCTATGTTTTGGTAGATTTACAATTTATAATAGGAAATCGATAATTTAAAATGAAATAAATAATTAGGAAATGGAAACTTTTAGAGATCAACGCTGATGGAGTGGTTACACTCACAAAAATTGTAAGTTACAAAAAACATATCTAAATTTTATTTTTTATAGAGATCCAACCCAGAAAGAGCCGGTGTAGCAGAAGACAGACAACTCGCAGCAGAACTGAACAGAAGAGAGATTCAACGAAATCAAGAAGGAAATGTCCGATTATCTTAAGAAGAGTGGTTAAACTAAGTAACGTTCTTATAATTCATTTTTTTGATTATTATAATAAGTATTCTGTTAAGCTGATTAAATTTCCATTTTAAAATAAATTTTTTCACTTATTTTTCATAATTGCTGTTATAGCTTGTGAAAACATTTTTGTAGTTCTATAGAGGCCGCTGTTAATTGTTGTAATCCAAATGGAAATGCAGGACTCTCTTGTGACAAATCTGTTTTAGAGTTGTGCTTTGATTGTGGACTGCATTCGGTTTATATTTGAAATTAATTATATTAATATGTAGTCTCTTTATTATTAAGATCCATATTTAGTACTAAGCCTTAATTTAATGATTAAGATTAATTTCCTATTTAGTACTAAATTTCTTCTGTGACGTATTTGACGTCATTAGTTTGTTAGACTGGGTGCGTCATGGAGTGATTCATAGATTTTCTTTCTTCTTGGATGTCTGACTCTATATAGTAGATATGTTGACTAGAGTCGTCAATGTAGGAGCTGTTGTTTGAGTTGTCGTAGTATCTTTGTTTTTTCTCCACGGAACTCCAGTCTTCCTCATTGTTAGTATAAATTACCTTTTTTGTGATAATTTGTCTGTTATCTCTAGTGTAGATGCTATCTCCATCTACTACATTTGATTTATTATTATCTAACTCTGAATAGATATCTTCTGCCTTCCTGACATGGTTAGGTGGCAGAGGTGGTTGTTTAGGGTCAGTTGTAAAGGATCTTTCGAGATATTTATGGGGTTTTGTCGAAGTATATTGGGGTTTTATGAATTTGTTATTAATTGAAGCAAGTCTCGACATTTGAAATAGTTGTTGAGTCCACAGTTGTATTAACTCGGTGTTGTTTTCTTTGTCGAATTGTATACAAGTTAGGTACATTTGGAACTGGTTGACTATAGCGAAGCCTTTTCTTAAGAATTTTCTGCTAAAAAAGTTAAAATTTCGAGTATGTGAAGTTTCCATTGTTGTTGGTTTTGTTTGATGATATGTTGATTGTGTATAGTGCTAATTGTTTGCAGTCATTGTTTTCAACATCTCCTTAGATTAAGTCTCGTTGTGTTTTGTTCAGTATACCCATTCTGTGTTTCTTATTTAATAATAACCTTATAATATATTTAGAGAAATTTTGAATATTTAAGTCATAGTATTTAATAATCAACAATTAAGAATTCAAATAATTATTTATTAGAAATATTATTTAATTTGACGAGCAAAGTCGAAATTAATTTTTTTGATTTAGCTCGTATAAATAAATTAGTTTTACTTTTTATTTATATTAACTTTCATTTTATTATACCTAATTATATTATTTAAAGTAATAGTTTTAGCCAATAATCATAGTATAATTATACATTTAACAATTTTAATTGGTTACGTTATTGATAAGATTTAATATAAGTTTATATCTTAAAAATGATTTTACTTTTTATTAAAACCATATTTCACTATTCATTACAACTTCCCTATGACTATTGTAATAAGCATAACTATTTTTAATTTTATTTAAATAATATAAGTTGAATATCACTCATTTTTATTATTTAATCATTCTTTGGAAAATCTAAGTAATTTCTCTAATTCCTCACACAGAATAATATTTCAAATATTTAATTCTATATTGGGATTGTGTAAACATCGCAACCAATAAATCGAAAATATCAGAAAATAGAAAGAGGAATCAAAAACTTACTTCCGTTAACATAAATGGTACTTTAACTAATGTTACGCACTGTAACAGCCTCATTAGAATAAACACTGGAAGAAGGGGAAGATTTTGAATAAGACAAAGACTTTGAGATATCGCAATGGAAAAGAAAAGTTAACAGTAATGGTCAAAGATCAAGGACTAGAGTCACCAATCACTTGAGAAGACACTAAATATAAAAAAAGTCTAGGTTTATTTCACTATTATGATAGGGAGTTTAGACTTAGTGTGGATAATTATTATATTATAATTAATATTATATAGTGAGCATTCAATGAAAATTGTTATAAAACCCCGTTAGTCAATTAAGAATGAAGATTGGGGATTAAGAATAATGAGATTAAAAATATATTATTATTGGTGTAAATTATTGATGTTTTGGCTAATTATTGAAACCATTGGCTCGAATAATTTTCTCTATAAAATAAACCAATCAGGGATCGTAAATTTGTTTTTAGTCTATATTATATTTAATTTCAGCCAATAATAATATGTTTTTGATTTCATTATTCTCAATCCCCAGTATTCATTCTTAATTTACTAAAGGGGTTTTATATATCGAATTATAAAAAAATAATAAAAATTTGTAATTCTATTTATATATCAATTTTCATTGATTCCATACTTTTTAAGAAAATTAAGTCTCAAGGTTGATCTAGGAGAAAATATTGTGAGTTCTAGTAATATCACTTCTAACCCGATGCCTCTGAGTTTTGGCTTATAAGTACTGTATATGGCCTCACATCGTTCCTAGGCGTATCATCCCACAATGATTTTCCCGTTGTCTATCTCTGACTGATTCATCCCTCGTTTCATCCTAATACACCTCCTTTAACTAGTAAGAGTCATTGGCGTAGTTTAGTTTCCAGATTTAAGTGAGTAGCTCAATTCTTCTCTCCACCATGTCCTTGTAGTATGTGGTGACCTCATTTCCAAAGATGACTGTCGTTCTTGTTAATATCTCTGCTTAACCTACACCTAATAGTTATATTGCCTCGCAGACATCTGAGTCTCAGATTAAAGGTGGAGGGTTCGTGTTTATGAAAAGTGACTTGACAAGATCGTAGGTGTAGCGACGGCATCTAGCAGTCTTGCTCAACTGATTGAGGTGCGAGAGGTTGATGATTTTGGGGGAGACTCGGTTATCTTGGCTCAGCATCTATAAGCAGGTATGGGAAATATTATGATATTTTAAAATACTTAAAGGTAGAAATAAAATTTAATAGGATCTCAATTAAAATTTGATAACTTTATGTTTTGAGAAGAAGGCCATATATATATATATATATTGTACTATGTTAATTAATTAGAAAGCTACCAAAATGTTTATAATAATTAAAATACTATATTTATTTATTTTCAAATTCATAATTAATTCAATTCTTTTTACTCTTGGGGTTCAAATAAGTTTAATAATTAATCCACATCTATAATCAAAGCATCTCAAATGATTACAATGGTAAAACACTTTATTAGAGACCAACCTTTTTAAATAATTTTAACATTTTGTTCAAATGTGCATTAAGTCTTTTGTTTCTATCTCTTCTATTTTCTCTTTTTTTTGTGACTTTTCTTTACGGCTTTCTTGCTTTCTTTTGTCTTTTTATTTTTAGTTTATTAAGGATTTAATTGTTATCACCTTTCTCTTTGAATCTAAATGAATTTTCAAATTTATAAATTTTATTGATAAATAAAAATTAATTCTCTTCTTTTGATTTCTTCTTAAATCTATTATTGTTTAAAAATTTGATGAGATCCGATTTAATAAAAAGTGGGAATTTTCAAGTATATTAGGTAAATTTATGTTATGTTGTTAAATACACTATTTGATTCCTATGATTTTGATTATAATAAGAGCATATAGTTTTATTATGAAGGCTATATCTTTAAAAAGTTTCAGATTGAATTAATTTGAAGAGATTTCAACTATCCGATCATATGTCAAGTCTAAGATGCCTTTGCTTTAGAGCCATCGAGGTCACTCAATACATCTCAATTTCTTGGCAAATCGGTAGATTGAGAGAAAGAGTTTATCGATGAGAATCTTATTGAAATATACGCATCTCTATTACCCAGTATAAATGAAGTTGTTGTCTTGTTATGTCAAGTACTGTGCTTTGAATGTTGGTTGGATTCTATTTTAATTATTAATAAATAACTATTGAGTATAATTTAAATTAAGCGCATAAGGATGAGTTATTTAGAATATGATTTATGGATTTGTTTTAATTGAATATTGGTTTCCTTTTAAACTCCATTCGTAGTCATCTTCCACTTGTATAATAATGTTTCTTCGTTTTTTTTAAGTCACTTTATGTGACTGAGTGGGATGAGTGGTTTATTATAGATTATTTAAACGGCTCATTGTTAATAATTATTCCATTTTCAGACATTGAAAATCAGTCAGATCCTAGTGAGCCTAATTCACTGTATTGAATTGAAAGTGTGCGTGGGGTTGATTATTTTTCGCTATAAACAGTAGATTCTTTTGGTATTTTAACCCACCAAAATTTCGTTAAATATGTTAAAAGGGTAATTATAAGTAATTTAACAATAATAAAGTAAAAATAAAAAGGTAAAGACAACTCCTTAGAGACGAAATGATCAAGAATATATATGAAATGATTTTATCATAAAATTATACATTTTTTAATTATTTTTTTAATAAAATAATTTATATCCTATTTAAGAAAATCAATTTCCTGATAAAAAACCAAGGAAGTAATCATCTGATAACTTGGCATCAATTTAAGAGTTTAAGCTGATATTATTCCAAGTAATCAAATGATTACTTCCTTGGTTTTTTATCAGGAAATTGATTTTCTTAAATAGCATATAAATTATTTTATTAAAAAAAAATAATAAAAAATGTATAATTTTGTAATAAAATCATTTCATATATAATCTTGATCATTTAGACCCTAATTATTTGCCTTTACCTTTTTATTCTTGTTAATTGACCCTAATAACATATTTTACAAGTTTTATGGAGGGTTAAAATACCAAAAGAATCTACTGGTTCTGGTGTTGCCTCCTCCCCACTATAGTTCAATATGTTTATTTTTTAACTTTAAAGAACCTTTGAAGCTTGAGGGCTTGCATAGACCATAGTTTTATAGTAGAGTTTGAGTAACTTAGTCTGAATTGGAATTTTTAGAGTTCTAGTTGGTGCTAGTTGATATATTCATGTCCCTTACATATGATTATTTTTTATATAAAAATTAATGCTTCTTAAAAGTATAGTCCCCATTAGTCTTTTTTTACTTGAATTATTTAAAAGTTTAGTTTGCTAACTATTGATATAGTTTGTTTACAGCAAGTGTGTATATAAGATTTCATCTGACTTGGCTCAATATACCGAGTATGCGCTTATAAAATCTCTAGAGTAATTCATTAAGCAATCGGGGAAAAGATAAATTAATTTAGATATTTTAAATTACTGTCATTAATAATAAATCACTACTTGATAAACTTACAGATCTTGTCATACTGCCTGCCATTCTCTCAGGTCATCTTTTGTATCTTCGTCTTATTCAGACACTGAATTCCTTCTTGTGGCACTGCTTGATTTCGCTGGATCTTGTTTTTCCTTCAATGACAAGTTCTTGAAGTCATTCACGATTGCTAAGGAGGATCTGTATCATTGAAGCATTGCCTGGAACTCCTCCATGACTTTGGCATTGGCTGTTTCTCTGTACGCCTCATGGCGTTTCTGTGCAATGGTGGTCTTTGACGATGGTGAGTCTTGGCTGTTAAACTCTTTGGTTTTGCCTGCTTGTTAGTTTTCCTCCATTTTGCGGTTCAAGAGCTTGATTATTGAAAGTAGGGTGATCTGGCCATCAGAACCTGCATAGCAACATCATCTTGGTCCTCAGGTGGAGCCTCCAGCTCCTCCATGTTGTCGTCGAAGGGTAGCCGGAATCTCTTGGTCCTGATTTACTTGTCATACTTGGAGTTGCTCTCCAGTCTGTCACGAGTCTTCTTCATCAGCTCTATTGCTGCTGGACAGATGATTCCATATCTGTGATTTAAGATATAAATTTATATGGGGATAAATGAATTTAATTAAAAGATCTGGTTATTAATTTCTATTGGACGCTTGATTTAAATTATTAAACGATTAAATATTAAAACTTACATAAAACTATCAGTCTTCTCTGCAAAAGATATCCCAATTCGAGTGGCTCCAAATGATATGGGAAAAGGCTCAATAGACAGCCCTTTTGATTCTAGTAGGACACTTTACTCCCACGACAGTGGATCTATACCCTGGTGAAGATCGATGCGATTTACGTTTTTCTATATATTAAATATATATATATTAATATAATTTTATTATTGGATCATTGAATCCATCATTTATTCCCAATAAACTTACAATCTTCAGACTTACTGTAGACTAATATATTGAGAGCATCCACCAAAGAATACAAGAAGGCGCCTGCCAGCCAATTCATGCCGAGTGTGACTGAAGATCAGGGGTCTTTTGGCTTTTGCTGATAAACCTTAAGGAACTTGTCTATTTACTGCACGGGTTCATCAGATGAGTACTCTGAATGGGAATATCCTCATGTCTCACGGAATGGTGATGATGAGTGGGCTGCGCAGAGTGTCGCTATCCTTCTTGAGCTTGGCACTGGGGCTTAACTTCATTCTAGAATTGGATTAATGGGGAGCATCTATTACTCAACTGGTGCGCTCTACAACATCGCCCAAGGCATTGGAAGGAGGAAGCTTATAAAGTCGCTTATCCAAGTTGAGGGAGCTTGGAAAAACTCTCTTACATTGGAAGTAGATTTCCCCAGGCGCTAATGCGATTATATTTTTAGAATTCCTATAACTTGAATAGTTTTCCAGTTTAATCAAGAGTGCCAAATCATTAGAAGTCAAGCCATGACATCCTAAGCCTCCAAGGAATTACATTCTAGACACCATTGGAAGATGTTCTAATTAATTAACCATGGCATAGTAGTAGTCAATGAAATTCCTTGAGCTCCAATCAAAGTTCTCGAGCAAGTGCGATTTCTATTTGTTCTTGATCCAGGAGGGGAAGGCTCACATGCCAAACATCAAGCAGACCAACTCCTCCTTCCCTTAAGGGGACCAAGAATGAGTAAGATTTGTTAAAATTTTCAAAATGTTAATTAAAATGAACAATTTATGCACGCTATTTTAGTATTAATTTATTTTAAATATATTAAATAGGACACTATCTAGAAATTTCACCGACCCCGATATATAGTACCATTAAATTAATTAATTTAATAATGTTAGCTATAAATATGTATAAATAAAATATTATTTTAAATTTATGAATGTTCATTTTTTATCTATCTTTAATGTATATTAGCATTTTAATATTCATATTCAAATAAAGATTACTTTTTATTTAATAAAGCGTTTTCATATTTATTTAAAATCTATTGCTTTAAAAATTGAAATAGCATTTCATTTATATATATTTATAGATAACATTATTAAACTAAATAATTTAATGGTATTATATCTCGAAATCAATAAAATTTTGAGATAGAATCCTATTAAATATAATTAAAATAAATTAGTATTAAAATAGCGTGAATATATAATTAATTTTAATTTACGTTATTAAAATTGTAACAAATCTTACTCAGTGTAAGCCAAATATTTGATCGGAGTGTTTAAACTCATCATAGTATATCCGACGCGATCATCTCTCTTTATATGCATCTTGCTCCTCTCCTCTTAGCAGAAGTAAGCGTGGTCAGGGTCATCAAGTAGTACTCCTTGATACTTTTGGTCCTAGTAGGCCTAACGTACATTTCTTGAAGCTCTTTATTAGTTAGCCTTTTTGATGGTTCTGTTAAATAGCATTGGCCTTGAAGTTGCTGTTTGTATGGTGGTTTGTAATTGATCAGTTCTATGTTAGATTGTTTTATTACCTTCAATTAATTTCTCAACTTGTCATGAAGGTCTGGATATAGACTGACCACTGAAGAGGAAGCTAGTTAAAAATTTGACATTCTTGACCAGCGTCCACTGAAGGCGCCATCTCTTTCTTATCAATAGATATTGGAGTGGAGGGTATACATGTAAGGGTTCCTGAAACTGTTGGGGTATCTTTAGCTGTTCATACTGTATAGAGCCCCCATCTCGGTTCTTGTTCGCGTTATTAACCTGAAAATTTGACATCTCAATCTTCACTGTATCCTCCATTGTCTTATCGAAGTCAACCTCCTGGAGCTCGGAGGTATCTCTTGCGAAGATGAGGATCTTAGCTGAGGTGCACATTGCGATTATTCTACCACATCCTCGTACTGAGTGGTGACCTCCTTGCTGAAGATGGTGGCTACAACGTCTCTGATCTCTATATGGGATCTCCTTTCAAAAGTTAAATTATTAAGCAGGCATTGGAGCCTTAGCCAAAAGATGGCTAGTAATGGCATTGGTTTTGGGTTCAAGATGGCCTGCAATTACATTCGTAGCACCTAGGAGTCTAGATTATTGGTGAGGAAGTTGATGATACTATGAGAGACTTGGTTGTTTGAGCTCAGCATCTTTGACTTTAAGTCGAGGTATAATTATTGTAATTACGACAGGAATATTAGAAATAAAATTAAATCAGATCACTTATTAAGAGTCTGTTGCTTTTCTATAATTTATGGAGGCCCTATATATATATACTATACTTATTTAATTATAATAAAAGCAACCAAATGTTTACAATAATACAAATACTATTTTAATTGATTTACAAATTTATAATTAATTCAAATTTTACTTTTGGGGTTTTATTATATTATTTTTCCGTATTTAATTATAATATTTATTCTGGCTCTTTAATTATAGAGTTATCTCATGTTATGATAGTTTGGAGTCATGGTTAATACATTTACAATATTTCAACTTGATAATATTAAAGAAATATATTTTAGCATTGTTAATTGCGAATTCAATGTTATATAATTTAAAGATAACATTTGGCATTCAGAATATTCAAGTGTTTTTTTAATTTATGATTTATTTAGGTATCTAATAAATGCTTAAAATTAGTTAAAAAAGCTTTTGTATCTGGATTAAGAAATGAAACTTTCCATAGAAAAAAATGAGTAAATTAGTTTATCTTTTTTTTTCCTGTAATATCTGAATGGACAAAAATCATCACTAAATATGGAAATGAAGCCTTCATTATATTTTATATTTTTATCCAATCCAATTTATCTAATAATCTCATTTTGTAAGTAATTAATTTAAATACGTTTTTTAAGTAAAAAATTATGCAATTATTCTGGGAAATGATTGATGGCTTTCAATATAACACTTATTTATCATTACTGATTTATTAAAACTCCTCACTAAATTGAAATTATTTGTAAGTTAATTATTGATATTTCTTACATTCAGTTAATCTAAACAGATAACTTTGATAGACTTCTTTATAATATAGCTGAGTTTTAAATTTAAATTAAGCATATTCTCATTTTAAAATCTTTGATAACTTAGGATATTAATCAATAAATTTGATTAATAATTTGTGCTAAGTGTCTATAGTTTTATTCATAATCTTCATATTAATTGTACTTGAAAGTATTTAGCAGTTGCTCTTAACAAAATATTGATTGTTATAGTATTGTATTTGATTGATTTTAAATTATTTGATGAGTTAGAAAACGATTGAATATATTCAGATATATTTGGAATTGCAATTTTATTGAAATTTGTAAATGTTCTCCATTAAAATTTCAAGAATAATCAAAACCCCAAAACCCCTAAGTGAGGTTTATAAGTGCTTTGATTAGTAGGATAAAGTTAGGGTTTTATTAGTGTTAGTAGAGAAAAAGAAGGTTTAATGAGACTTTAATATGTATTTAATGAGTATTAGTTTAATTATATCACACGAATTTTACTTGCTTGTCTTTGTTGTATCTCTTGAATCTCGCTTTCTTTAGTGGTTCGAACATATTGTCTAAGGATTGTCTTGGATATGCTGGAGCTCTTACTATTATCTTCTTTACAATCTTACTTATTTCGGGTAATGGCCCCCTGGGGGGAGGCCGCTAAAATTATTTTTCTAATTTTCTTAAAATGACCTAAAAATGATTATAACATCAATTTAACATGATATAACTTATTAGTAAGGTCTGAGTAACCTTTTAGAGGAATACATTGAGACCCAAATCATAGTAACGTTACACTTTAACATCATAAAAGACATTAATTTTTGGAAAAATTTAATTTTTTTCTTATAAATTTAATGTACGAAAATATTTATTATTTCAGTAATTTAATAACTCATAAAATGATTAACTGTTATAATAAATTGATAGAGCTTTTATTGATGTTGCCAAACAGATGATTTATAACTGAATCATTATATTAGATGCTATTATAACAGTTAATCATTTTATGAGTTATTAAATTACTGAAATAATAAATATTTAAGACATTAAATTTATAAGAAAAAAATTAAATTTTTCCAAAAACTAATGTCTTTTATGATGTTAAAGTGTAATGTTACTCTGATTTGGGTCTCAATGTATTCCTCTAAAAGGTTATTTCAGACCTTATTAATAAGTTATATCATGTTTAATTGATGTTATAATCATTTTTAGGTCATTTTATGAAAATTAGAAAAATAATTTTAGCGGCCTCCCCCCAGGGGGCCATACCCCTTATTTCTTAGCATTTATCATCTTGCTTTTTGTGCTTCTCAGCTAGATTTATTGATTATTTTTCATATTTTGTATTAATGTAAGTCATGCTTTCCATATCGCACTCTAAAATTATTGCAGCTACTGCCCAAACATCCCACTAAATAGAGCCATTAGTCCATTTCTCTCTGATTGGGAAGTAACCTGGAGTACCAAGAACCTTTGCTAAGGTTACAATCTCTTATCTTAAGGCTCTATTAAAATCGATTACGACTACTTCTAAAGGGCAAAGGTTTAGCATAACATTTTCAGGCTTCAAATCTCTATGAACGTATCCAAGCTCGTGAAGTTCCTAAACACCCTTTATCATATTAGATAGAATATCATTCAAGTCATCTGGGTATCTGTTTTAATATAGATAATCTCGGAGAGTCATTTCAAACTTTTTTAGCCTTAGTGCGATGAAACCAAACCCTAAAATAACACCATCTAGCTTGAGCAAATTCTTGCAATCTTTTTTCTAAGCCTCTCTAAGTACAATATATTCGTTAGCAAACTCATTTTGATACTGCTCGTTTTTAAGGAGATAGCTGAAAGGATATACTTTGTAGGAATAGTCATCAACCACTATGAGTTATGCTTAAGCAGGTACGTTTATATGTAAGTAGTTTTCAATACAACTGCTAAGGTCTACTGCATTTAGTGCAGGAATATACATGGCTCTCTCTTAAAAGCATGCTAAAAATGTATTGCCTGCAGGTTGATTCATTGACTCATATCGTTTCTGCCTCTTGAGCTTTTCTTACTACTCTCTTAAAGATTCAAGAGTTTTAGACTTTCTCTTGGCAGGTATAATTTCTAAGTCTCTTTATCTTAAATCAAGAACTCACTTAGGTGATGCTTCTGCATATGTTTCTTAACTTTAGCTTAGTGAGTATAAGACTTCTCACAAGTCGTGCACTAGTACCTGCCATCGACCTCTTTCATACGTCTCTTCAAACTGGAATTAGAAGAGAAGAAATTTTAGCAGTCTTAACATTCAAAAGTTTTTATCTTTTCAATCTGAAGCTGTTCCTTTACTTCCTCAACATCTTCTATTAATGTTTAAACTTCTATCTCAGCTTTCTGTTTCATGTTTTAAACCTATATAATAAAAACCTGTGCTTCAAATTCAAGAGCTCTTAGCTCTGCCTCTCTCTCAATATATTTAGCTTCTTTTTTCTTGGTTGAACCTAAGTTAAGAATTGACTGACCTGCTCCTAAAAGTGCCGCTCTACGATTTAAGTTGACCGCCATGATTAAAATCAAATTTAAATTTCTATTATAAAGCTCTTAAAACCTCTATAGCTATAGATGGACTATATAGGAGTTGCTACAGCATTAATGATGGTTTGATCTCAGCTCTAAGACTTCATATTTATACTCAGTTTATAACTATAATCTTTGTAATTTTGCACTTAATAATTTTGATTCTGGTACCAACTCAGATAAAGTTCAGGTTGGTACTGGTACCAATTAAGTTTTGAACCAGATTGGAACTTTTCCATTATAACCTAACTGGATTAAAACTAGGCACTAATTAAGTTTTGGAACTATTAAATTGGTGCCATTTAAACTTAAACGGATTTAGTAACGGTACTAATTAAATTAAAAAAAATTTAGTACTAATTTAATGGAACTAAATTGATAAAAATGGAGCTCCATCTCTGAAGTTTGTTACAGCTTCTGCGAACTTTCTCCACGTATCTTTACAGGGTTGACATCCTATAAGATGCCCATATTTAATAGTAAGATTTTAAAGGATAGGATCCAGAAGTCTATAAATTAAAACTTGAAATTCATTAATAGGAAGAGGAACAAAGATGGAATCATTCAATGAACAAATGAAAAGGGTTGAGGCTCAAGAAATGATCTCAAGATTCAGAAGCAAGGAGGATCTCTATCGATACCTTACTTAGCATGGTAAAATAAATTGATGTTAATCAACGATGTATACAGTTGGTCTATTCCTTCCAACGATGGAAGGTACTAAAATATCATTCTTAAAAGCAATACTCTGCGAGGAGAAGAAAGCTTTTAAAAACAAAGAAATCAAACTTATTGAAATACCTAACTACCCAGAGATTTCAGTAACAAATCTCTACGAGGATGCAATAAAAGATGAGGAAGTGGTTATTTACCTTCCTAGCAAGAAGAAACTCTCAAATAAGTTACCTGAAAGAAATATCTTCTTTGGTTTTCTTGGTACAATAAAAGAGGATTATTTGAGAGAAATTATAGAAGAAGCTCATAAGAAACGCTACTAAATTTCACCTGAAGATTAAAAGATGCAAGGCATACTAATAAACGGGACCTGGCTCGTGAAGCTTAAGAAGCATCCCTTCCTCTCTAGTAAGCTTTGATTCATAACTTTGTAGGGAAACCTGGGACTGGTATATTCCTAATGAAAGAACATGCAAAGGTTCACAGAGAGAAAAAGTCTCAAACCATTCATTAAGTTAGCAAGAGACTTTATAAGGAAGTTTAGAAGCCTGATGAAATGAACATAGATGTTGGTGCTAGTACAAAGAGAAGAAACATGGGTCCTAGTTAAGCACCAAAGGAAGAAAAGAAAGAGAAGCCTAATCCTTTTATGGGATAATTTAAAATGTGAAATAATTCATTCATTTAAGTCTAACATTTATTAATAAACATTCATTCTTCCTTTCCTTGCACAAATCGTAGTCTAGTCTTTTCCCACTCTCTTGCATCTACTCTGTATTAAGTCTACTGTGTCTATTGGTAGATCATGCATTAGGTAGTGAGTCTTAATATAACTCCAAAAATTTCGATTCCATTAAACTGAGTACTGTAAGGAACGTTATACACAGGAGTTATCCCCATAAGCTTTCTTAGATTCCTTTGTCATATGAGCTGAGAGGTTATCAACAAACAGGATGATCTCTTGATCGTTATACTTATCTATTTGCTTATGTAAGAACTCTATGTACTGCTCTCGCTTAATAGAGCGAGGATGAATAACATAAGTTTCTAAGCCTGAATCTTCACTGATACCAGCTAAAATTGCGTGAGTGACAACCTTAACCTTTTAGTCATACACTTCTATATTATCGTACTTCTTGTACCAAGACTTATTAATAAAGGTGTTGAACGTAAACACAGCTTCATCAGCGTGTATGAACTTGATGTTATTATCAATAGACCTCTGCATTTAATCATATATATAGTTTAAATTATTACTATAAAATGGCAGAGTAAAGTCAATCACTCTCTTCACTCTGTTGACAGTCTTGAAGGTAATACCATTCCTTCAATAAATATTTGCGATAGTCTTTGGTGAGATACGCATGTCAGGAAACTTGTGATGAAACATCATAGCTCGCTAGTCAAGTGGGAAATGTGCCCAATACTTAAGAGTCTTAGAATCGCAGAGATATTCAATATGCTGCTAAGAGAACTTTTATTTTCTTACAGGATGTTATCAAGAATCAGAATTGAAATGCTAAACAGCTAGCAAGCAGTGATATCTTACAGTCGAAGCACTCTTACACAATAGCTTTGCAATTGCACAATAATTCATCACTGGTTTGAGTTAGTCTATATTAATACTCGCACCATACCTAAGCTTAAGCAGTAAATCTAAATATTTCTCATCATAAATTGATCCCAAAAATTGCTAATTTCTATTTCTCATTTTGCAAACTGGCCTAATTTCTCTATTAAGTCTAATAAGATTCCAACTTTACTCTACTAATCAAAGCACTTATAAACCTCACTTAGGGGTTTTGGGGTTTAGTGTTCCTGTAAAATAATAACACTCTATAGCTTACTTTTTTACATTACAAACTCAGTGGGATCTTAAATGTAAATTATTCTATATATTTTTAAAACCTTTATTTTGCTTATCATTTTTTTCATTAGATTACATAAAACCTCAATTTTATGTGTACTTTAAAAAGTGATTAACATCTTTTGAAATATTTGTTTAAGCCATATGAAAGCAGTTTTCAGGCTTTTAAGTAATTTTTAATCTCAAATAAATTTGAACATACTACTATTTGATACTGAATCAAATAAACAATTTAGCTGTGATATACATCAGAATGAGTTGACGTGGCATAGCAATCTTGAAGACTCCACAATAGTCATATATCCCAATCCATCTCCTTTCATTCTTTGGATGCTTTCTAAGGAAAGGCTTCAGCCTAAATATACAAATAATTGGAATACCATTAGGTTTTCTGGATTATTCGTAGGGGTACAGTTAATCATAATATTTCTTTAGAAATTTTACCTCTCCAATGCTCCCTATAAGTAAAACCTATTCAGATCCTTCCAAAAACTCATTTAAATTTTTTAATATATTAAGAATTGCTGACATGCTTTTTTGATTATTGATAAAATACAATTGAATCGGGGAAATGTAAAAATAAAAATACAAATTTAATTTTATATATAATTACTGCTGATTTACTATGCTTTTTATCTTATATGCGAAAAGTGGCAACTTTGCTATATTTTTCACTAAATTAGCAAATTTTATTAGGTTTTTGTGTCAAAATCGACATGCATCATATTGAACTCTTATAAAGTGTCCAAATTCTGTATTTTCAGTCAAAATGGCCAACTTTACTATTACGTATGTGCAGCTTTACTATTCGTGGTCAAAATTTATGAATTTATATGTTTGTCTCTCCCATTTGAGCAGAGTGGTCAAAAAAGTGGTCAAAGTGCATGATTTGAACTGAAATTACCAGAAGAGTGGTCAAAGCTGAGATTTGCTAAAAAAGTGACCAGAGTGCATGATTTGAACTGAAATGACCAGAGTAGTGGTCAAAATCTCAAAAAAGCGTAGTTTTTAGTCTGAATTTAGTGTTATGAGTCACTTTTCACAAATATGCGGTGACCAAGCCAAATTTGGAGCAGAGTGGTCAAAAATCTTGAAATCGTTGTTGCTGGTCAATTTTGTGAAAAATTTGGTGGTCATAAAGTTCAATGCTCCAGCAGTACCTGCTAATCTCAGCTGGTCAAAAATATCGAGAGGAAGTTGCGAATTCGCTAGTTTTTTGCTATATTCCTATCAAACTGGATAGCATGATGCTCAGAGCAGCTCCTCTCTCACCAACCCATTCAATTCTTGAAATATTTGATTTTGAACAAATTTTTGTCCAATTTCAGCCTAAATTGCTCAACTCCTCTGGTGTATACCTTGAGTGCATAGAAATTTGCTATATAGAGTGGAGTAGAGCAGAATTTGATACCACTCGTCAAAACTTCATAATAGTTTGAGCAGACTTATGAAAACTGCGATTTTCAGGGATCCTCTTGCATTTATGTATTAATTT
>ARYC01009624.1:0-21224 GCA_000711775.1 Oxytricha trifallax | reverse complement strand
AACTTATTCATTCGTTTAAATCTAATACTTATTTATAAACACAAATATCCCTTCTCTTGCGCACACTTTAGCTTTCTCATCACTGATTCTTTTAGCAGCACTCTTAATAAAATCGACTGTATCTATCTTTAAATCATGCATCAGATGGTAGAATAGCAATTTCTTATAATGACCTTTCAATAACCCCCAATATAATTCAATTCCATTGAACTAAGGGCTGTAAGGAACATTAAATACAGGTGTTGTATTTAGCCTTTCATATTCTTTCCTTGAGTCTTTAGTTTTATGAACGACAAGTTATCAACGAATAGAATAATCTCTTAGTCAGCTTACTTATCTCTGAGTTATTGCAAGAACTTAATATATTATTCAGTGTTTATAGAACGAGGGTGAATAACATAAGTCTCGAGGCCACTATCTTCACTTATTCCTCCAAGAATAGCATGAGTTTAAATTTAACCTTTTAGTCATAAACTTCTATATTACTATACCTCTTGTACCAAGATTGATATAAAGGTATTGAATGTTAATACAGCTTCATCAGCGTGTATGAACTTTATATTATGCTCTTAAGTCCTCTGCATTTAATCGAATATATATTTTAAATTATTCTTTTAAAATGGAACATTAAAGTCAATCACTCTCTTAATGCGATTGACTGTCTTTTAAGATATTCCGTTCTTTTTATATATGTTAGTTATCGATTAAGCAGATATGTGAAGCTCAGGAAATTGGCGATGAAACATCACAGCCCTAGGCTAGAGAGAAATGAGCCCAGTATTTAAGAGTCTTATCATTAATAAGATATTCAATATGATGCTGCTAAAATTTTAAGGGTCTCTTAGGCTTAGAATTAAGATGATATCTCTTTAAATTCAATGCTAATAGACAGTGAGACCTCACAGTAGCAGGAGATTTATGGAGTAGCCTTGCTATAGACGTGTAATTAAGGATAGGCTTGAGTTGATCATTATATTCATCACATCCATAACGCAACTTAAACAATAAATCTATATACTCACTGTCATAAACAGACCCCAAACCTCGCATATACTCACTTAAATTACTAATATTTAAACATTAAACCCCTACATAAACCCTATTAAAACCCTAATAAAGTATGCACTAATAGTCTACTTTTATCAATCAAAAACTCAATCAAACTACTGAAAGGGTTTTGGGGTTTTGAATCCAACTACCAACAAACAAACCAATACCATAACAGATGATATTGCGAGTAAGATTGAAGGAGAGGAGAACATAAGCAAAATCTGAATAAATAAGAGGAAAATATAGGAAGTGAAAGATCATGAGTGATAGTTGTTGTGAATTAGATTTTTGAAATTTATTTGTCCCATGTATATTTATATGAACTTTTTTTAACTATAATTATTAAAAAATAATTTAAAAAAATCTAAAACTAGTTAATAAAATTAATCAATTATATATATATTAAAAAAATCAGAATAAAAGACAATTGAGAAGCTAATCAGACTTTTCTCGATTGCCTTACATTTTTTTAAAAATGTTTAAATTTAAAATTATAATGTTATACAATAATATAAATATTGATCAATCACAAAATAGATCATTAATTTTTTAATTGAAAGTTATTCGCATTTATAAATTAACAATTGAAAATTATAATTTGCTGATTTAAAATTTAAATTAAAAACAGTTTTATCAAAATAATTTGCAAAACTGCTCTAGCTCAAGGATAAAAAAAATAAAGAAACTTATTTCTACTTTCACATTAATATCATTTAGTATAATGTAGTTTTGCTTATACTGACCTTTTGGCTTGAAAATATCCAATATTCTATTTGCTTTCAGTGTTATTAAATCGAAACTATTAAATCTAAGAAATTATAATAAAGTCAAATAAATTAAGTGAAATTACTCAATAAACCTAAAGTTTATTAATTATATTATGACTCATTTCTTGTCTTTGTAGAAGTAGAAATTATTTAGAAAATGTTAAAAATAATTAAAAATACAAACTGCATATTAACTTTCTTTATATTTAGTTTATACAAATATTTAAATAAAAGCTGCATGTTATCTCCATTTATTTAATATGACTTGTAATTATATTTATATTAATCTAAAAATAGGCAGTTTATTTATTTTACACTAAAAAAAATTCCTAATCTTTTGTATTTTATCAATTAAACTCTAAATCACTTCAATCCTTAAAATCCTAACAATTTTTTCGAATAAATGGATGTTAGGAAACTCATGTAGAGGCAAACTAGTTCCTGTAATAGTCCTTTTGAAATGAAAACTAGTAAGATTCTCAAAACTATAATTTTCAAGCATCACTTTTCGGGCAGAAAGCTATAGTTAACGTGGCAAAACAGTCTAGGAATTAAGATTTTATCAGAGCTGCTTAAAGAGTCCAAACGAGAAATAAAGGCTTTTGAGGATGAATTTGATAACGAAAAGATAACCCTCACTGATGAAATAAAAAATAAGGGGAGTATTCAAAAAAGATTAAATAAGCCCAGAAAATACCAATTAAAACAATTAACTTTGGTAATAAATCTTTATCAAATCTTAGTGAGATTGAAGATGCTAATATAATTAAACAAGAATAGTTAATAAATTTAACTTTCATAGTAAAATCTAAGGGACATTATAAAATAAGTTCTACTTTTAAATTTGATACAAATAATTTATAACAACAAAGATTTAAAAGATCAGAGTAAAAGAGGGAATAAGAGAAAAGAGAATAGCCAAAATTCGATTTAAGGCAAATAGCTTATTAGCTTTTTAAGGGGTCTGATGCCTAAAAAAAGAAAAGATTGAACAAGAAATCCCTACAAAGGATTAAATAAGTAATTCTATAAAACTTTCTGCACAATTAACAGAAATTCACTTTCTAAAAGAGTTACGATAAATCCTGTAAGGAATATTTAACTGGAGAGACAAAATACAAGCATATGAATATAGCTGGAATAGTAAACATGGGTATATACTTAATGTTTGATTTTAAATTAACAACTTAGTAATTAATCCTCCCAAAACTTTTCCATTAATCCTTCATTAAATATTATTATTCATATCGCTGATGAGTGGAAATTGCATCATTAAATTACCAATTTCGTATTTAATTTCAGCTGAATGCAAGTTAATAAAAAGGTTCTTATAATCAGTTAAAAATGTAGAATTTCCCAAATTTTATTAATCAAACCCTATAAACCCATTTATATAAATTAATAGTTAGGTTAGAATGGATATAAGTAAATTAAGTAAGTAAGTAGTAATGTTAGGTTATATCATAAAAACTATTAATCTCATATAATTATTTCTTAAATTAAAATATATTTCATTGATTTATTGTTAAACAAGTAATTTTTTTCCTCAAACATTATCAAATTTAACTTATTAATTTTGAGTATTGAATCTATGTATTGTTAATGAAAATTCTTAGTCTGAATTTTTACAGTTAACTTCTAATACTTTACTTTGATTCTGTTTAACTTAACTTTTATTTTAACCATTTTAGATATTTAGATATTAAATTGTTACATGTTATTTTTCAGATCGGTTTTCTCAAGTGTTGTAATTCTGCTATTAAATTGCTTAATATTATTGTTAACTATATTGAAATTGATATTCATTTATTTTAATGCTCTGTACAAATTGCATTTCCTTATTCTATAATTCTTTTAGAACTTAATTATTGATCTATTTATTTATTTTCTGTTGATATTTACGATAGAGATATTTGGTTTTCAACTTAGTTTTACTAATCTTATAAATTAGCAAATTTAATTATATCTTCATCAATTTGTTTTTTAAAATAATTATAAAATTCAGTAAATATTTTGGTTTATTTTGAGACGCCACGCAATTTGTAGGTGATAAGTTTTTAATGTCTGATTCAAGGGTCTAAAAGTCATTATAAATTTCTTATTTTCCGTTGATGGCAAGTTACTCAATCATTATATATTAATTTTATCTTGTATGTCCGTTATTTATTCATTATTCTACTAATTAGTTAACTTATCTTGTCATCTAGTTCACCTCCTAATATATCATGAATTTGAGTAAGCGACTATTGTTTCATAATCTTCATAGCTTCATTATTAATAAAATATTTAAAAAATAGGGAAAATAAACAAATTCAAATATAAAGACTAGTAAATTAAATAGTAAACTGTCATGTATTTAATGTTTATGAAATTTAAATTTGATATAAAGTTGTTTTTTTAATAAAGAAAAAGCATATAATTTTTAAATATTAAAATTAGAATGAAAGAAGGTGTAGCGCAATGAGTATTATAATTTATATTATAAAGCGTATCTTCAGACATCTAGTGAACAAACCAAGCCATCATGATATACAATATCGTTGTGAAGCTCAAACCTTTAGATTACGAGAACAAGTTCTGCAGATTCAAGTAATTTGTAAATATATATAGGGATTTCAAAAATCAATATCAAAAACTTTATTTGCATTTGGTTAGCACCAATCCCTGAATAATTTAAGTATTTTTTGCAACTGGCATCATATTTACTTTCTATCAATAATCATCAAGTTACAGACTGGAATAAATATGATGATCCAATGACAACTCCATAAATGTAAGTAATCATGAGGATTTATAGTATAAAATGGCAATATTATCATTCATTTTTTTCAATGATAATTTAACAATAATCGCTTTTAGTTCTTGGATTGAACTTGTTATTGAGGTGGACATTCCTCCTAATAAACTAAAGATTGGCTATGGTGATGGAGTCAATGCAGTTTTGCGGAAAGTATAGAATGTTTCACTATAGAACAAGTTCAAATTAAAAAGTTCACAATTAAAGATGAAGCAGGTAGTTGGAATGATGAGAGGAATGGGATGATGTGGAAAGAGTGGCTTAAAAACTTTAAATCATCAACCTCCCTAATGACAACAAGGAATGGAGAAGTTATCTGAGTCAAGTCTAAAAGGATGCTAACTCAATCAATTAAGCATTAAATCAGATGTTAGAATGAAGCTTGAGAAACTTTCTGATTGAGTAAGCAAAACTCTTGAGAGAATTGGCAAAGAAGGGCATTATATTTAAAAACTTCCTCTTGGTGACTGGAGATTACAGAGATTACTCTGAAAGCATAAAGGACATTCAAACTGCCTTCGCTACTGTAATTAAGAATTTTTAGTTATATTATTCATTTCAATTCATTGAGATTAAAATTTTTTTCTAATTAAACTGAATTATTAATTTTAAATGATATGCTCTGTATTCTATTAGATAGAATCAATACCTTAAACACTTCTTTGACCATCAATTACCCCTTGGTTGTAAAGTGATATGAAAAGGGACTTTTAGTTGAATATATAGTCAATTTGATTTTTCTTCATGCCCATTTCATCTATTACCCTCTTGTTTTAGTCAAGAGACTTCTTCTTACTAATAATGCTATTTGACTATTGAATTTACTCCTCCTCTTAAATTTAGTCTGCCTCTCCTTTTGGTACTTTACTTGATCAAATATGCAGATCTCCCCTAATAAACTACAAATTTTTTATGAAAACAAAACATTACCATTGTTGTCAAGACTGCCATCCAAAGCCGAAATAAACTGAGGTTTTATTTTTTGCACGAATGAGTACTTAGCTTAGTCGAGTCTCTTGCTTCTGTCTTTCATAGCCTTCAAAATCATTTCGTATATGCCCTGAGTATCGTGAGACAGCAGAACATCTGTTATCCATTTCTTATTAAGATGCAACTAGTCTGCCTGATTTGGAAGATATTTAAGCAAATTAAGCTTTAGTAGTGCATACTCTAGAAAATCCCCCCCAGTTTATCCCTCAATTTAAGACACAGCTTCAACAGCTACATCTCATCTTTTCAAATACTAAAAAAGTTAAGGTTTTCCTTATTTAGTTCTTTCTTGTCAAGCAATATACTTTTAAGAAAGTATATATTTGTGCAGTTAACCTAAGGCAACAAGCTTCTTATTCTTTGCATAAAAATTATGTACTCGTTTTTACTCCCTAATTTTTCTCGATCTGAGTTAGCATTAATATGTGACAGTTAATTTTTCATTTCTTTTTATACTTTTTTTAATAATATATAGTTAAGGTTTTCAAATTTTAAATTAATTAATTAATTTATATTTTTATAATTTATAATCAATAGATAAAATATAAGACTTTTTTGCTTATATGAAAAACTCTGTAAAAGAATAAATCTTTAAATAGACTTATATAAGTCTATTTTGATTTAAAGAACATTTGAAGATGTAACAATTTCAATATAATGATATTCAAAAATACTTTAAATTTTCCTATACTTATTAGAGCAGTGATGAGGAAGATGATGTTGATCTTTAATTTGAGAAGACTGAATAAAATAACTAAAAATAATACAAAGCATTTATCTGAATCAACCCAGCTTATTTATAAAAAAATAAAAAACTCAAATGATATATCAAGTAAACTAAAATCAAATCTAAAAGCTTTCGGAGATATGATCACTATAAATTTATGATAAAAATTATAAAGAGTAATTTCTGATCAAAGAAAGCTTCTCAATATCGAATAAAGTGACCTTATCATATTTGGGATTTCACTTAATTAGAAATTTAAATCTTTATAGAATGAGTATCTTTTATTAAGAATTCTGAGTATATCCAAAAAGAAACTTAATAAATAGCAAAAATCTCATTTTGTTCAACAAAAGAAGCAAATCTTAATAGCTTCTAGTTATTCTTAAAATGCTAAAAATCTCTTGTAAGATAATTAAACTTAGTTATTTCGATTAAAATTAAATTTATAGAAATTTGATAATAATGAAAAATATAATATTTATTGATAATTAATCAAGAAATAAACAAATGAAAGCATTAAAATTATTTTGTAGAAAGAATGCTAAATGTCTTACTTATTTAAAAGGCTTATTTTTTTAGATATCAAATGTTATGAATTACTTTCCAGCTAAAAACCTCAAAGCATATTTCTATAAAGGTTTAATTAAACAATCTCCAATAGAAAATTATAAAAATTATTAAAAGACGATCTAGGATAAAGCATTAAAAAGGTTTACCTAATTGATACAATAACAAATTCACTTAAATACTTCTTATAAAACTAAATAGAAGCCAAATTTTACATTAAATAACTTTATTTTCAAATGATATTGATAATCATAGATGAGAGCAGTCTTTAATAATAAAATTTCAGGGGGGAGAAGTTTCCTTCATTGGTTTATAAAAAAAAATTTTAGGGAAGTTTCCTGCACTTTTTTTAAAAATATTTTTTATTATTAAATTAATCTTTATAACAACTATCAACCAACTTCCGAACTATTTCCTTGATATAATTATACTTTATATATTAATCAATTAGTCAATATATCTCTTCAGATTCCAACAACTCTGACATATTTCATCTGATATTTGTTGGTTTCTGTATCTTAACCATTACAATTTCCTCTCTGTACTCATAGTAATTCCAAGTATTGTAACCAATTGTTATTGAAATTCTGATTCAATTTATCTTATTCTTTCCATTCCTATATAATGTTAGACTTTATTTTCTTTAACTACTTAAATGATGGATAAATATTCTTCTTAATATTAATGAGTCATAAAAATGTATAAATTTTTAATTTTATGTAAAATTTTATTAAATTTTACATAAATAAAAAAAAGTGTAGGAAACTTCCTCCCAAAATTTCTAATTAAAAAGTTGGAGCTTAGAAAAGTTAAAAGAAATTATTCAGAACGTTGTTAGTAAGAGAATGTATGAAGTTAACATAATAGCAGCAATCGGAAGTGATAACTCATATTGTATTTCATAAAATATTGTTAAGACAAATACAAAACACTCAACAACTTTTTACGAAATCTCATTTCTCGTCAGAATAGTTAAAGACTTGGATGGAGGGCTAGCACTATTTTACTTCTATATATTGCAATCTTTCATCATAGTCTTTTCAAAGCAAGAAATTCAGATTACTTCAGGTTCCTATCATTTATTATAGAGCTTACTAGTTTGATCTGGCTCCTATTGAAAAATGCTGTTTTTTATTCAAAACATGAAATATAAGATTCAGGTTAAAGAGAGTTGATTAAATTTAATTCTTAAAGGATTTAAGCTTAGAAAAGTCTAATTGTGGCTTAGTCATGTTTCCGAGAAAATCTTAGAATAGTAATAAAGACATTAGAACTATAAAAACTTGACTGTTATACAGTAAAATTTTAGCTCACAATTGTAATCTTATTCTAATATATAAAAATCAAGAAATAATAGAAAAAGTTAATGAGAATTTTAGTTAAAATTAGAGTAATACCCGAATACACAAACACCATTAAAATAAAATAATCATTATACAAATTTTGAAAGGTCTTAGACATTTTATAAAAAAGTAAACATGAAAAACTAATAAAAGTAATTTATAATATATAAATAATATAAATTAATTTTGGCACTTACTTTAGAATTTATTTCATAAAAAATATATTAACTTTAAGTTCTTAATGTTTATAAAATCTTAACTTAAAATGATTTATTAATTCCATTAATTTTTGTAAATAATTTCTTAAAAAGTTTAATCAAATTCATAAATTCTACTTTCTCATTTTTATTCTTTAATTTACATTTTTTTTCATGCTATATTGATGATCCGTAGAAGTCAGCAGAAATTTGTATATAAGACCTCTGCGCTATATTTTTAAATTAATTAATGATAATATGAGTTTTATATTTTAATATGCTTTTAAAATTAGATAATTTATTAGTTTTTAAATTTAGATTCTATAATTATAAACTCTTTTCGTTGCTTTATGCTGACGGTTTCAATTTGTATAGTTTTTAATTAGTATAAAATTTTTTAATGTTTAAAAACATATTTAATTATTTAATATTTCTTGCAATAAGAGCTTACAAAATTTAGTATTACTATATATAAATATAATGAATATTTAGATCCCTAAATTTCTTAAAATTTTATCTTCATTTTATTAATTGACCTAACTTTAAAATTTTAAATCATTATTTGATTACAAATAAATTTGTAAATTATCTAATATAAATTTTTTAATTTATTAATAGGTAAATGGATTTAACTTTTTATTCAAACTTTATTAGTTAATAGTTAAAAACTAAAATTACAGGTTTAGTTTTAAATTTAGGTTTATTTGTATCATTATAATTTGTCATTCGCTTAAAAATAACTAACAATTAGGATTTTTTCTAGATAAATCTTGATTAAACAATTCTAATATACTTTTTGACTTAGGAAAATATGTACAGTATGCTCAAGATAACTAACTTAATAATATGATCAACATTACTTCTTTGCTATGAATGAGAAAAATAAGCTTTGATTTAAGTCTATTTCAATATTTCAATATCCTACAATGATTTATTATATAAAAATGATACTTAATCTAACTTTATTTGTAATTTTAATTTAAATACCGAAAAATGATTAATAAAATTAGTGAAGATAATAAATTTAAAAAAAAATTTCTGCAAATCAGGTACATTAACATTTAAAATCTTTAAGTTCAATAGCAATATAAGTTTTTAATTTTTAAAAATTAAGCTTAATAGATTTAGTTATATTGATTTTTCTTTCAAAAATTTTATTAAAATTTTAACAAATGGGCTTTATTAAATATTTTTAATTTGGCTGAATCATTTATAATGATTTAGATAAATGAAATTTTTAAAACTTCGAGCATATATGATATAGTTTATTAATGATGAAGCTTAAAAGCTCAGACATTTCATCACTCGAAGACATATACTTTTACAATCATTAAAGTAACAAACCAAATGCAACTCTCTGCTAATTTCCTATCCAGTTTCCTTCCATTGATAATGATTCTTTAGAGAGAGGTAGTGAGTTAAATTTGATCATTAATTGCATGAGATTATTATCTGCTAACTTATTTTGGCTACCTATGGCTCACTTACAATAATAATTATTTAATTTTCATCATTATCTTAATTGAGAGCTTAGTGAGCAAAAACAAACATTAATCAATTCGTTCCTCTTGTATTTCACAAAATAATTAGCAAATTGTGTCTATATATTAACAACTTTTATATCTATATAATTTATGTAAAAATAAGTTCAATTTATAAATCTTTTTTTATCTTATTAGAAATTTCTTTGCTTGTTTTGCTATTTATACTTATCACCTTCATATTGAGTTGCTCAAAAATTGATTCTACACTTTTTATTGTTTTACAGTAGTGTAAATTATTTTATTTGAATTTCATTTATTTTATCCATATTTAATAAACTAATTAATTCAAAACTTTAATACTTATTAAAATTTAAATATCATTTTTCATTTTTTATATAATAAAAACTAATTTTATTAATAAATAAATATTGTTTATCAAAATATAAATTTAAAATGATAGTTTATAATTTTTACAAATTTATTAATTTTTTTTTAATTTTCTCATTCAAGCATTTTAATAGATATACTTAATTTTAGTTTTAAAAACAGATATTTAGGTTAAGAATCAATGTGATGTGGAGTTATTGTTTATATATAAAATTAGATAATAATATTTTATTTTATAAGTATATAAATAACAAATTCAACGTGATTATGTAAACGTATTTATGAACTTTAAGTAATATTAAAATTTATTGTTTCTTATCACACATTAAATATATAATTACTATTAAATCAAATCAAAGGTCTAATTACTCAGTGAATGAAAGTGAAGCTTTGTATGAAAAATTTAATTATTTTATATATGTTCTCCAACCATGAATAAAGAAAAGCAACTACTGATTTATGCCAATAATTATACATCGTATAGTATGTGCAACTGATTTACTAGAACTAAAAAAATTTCTCACTATGCATGAATCTATTTAATAATAAACGTCCATCTTTGGCAAAAAGACCATAATTTTCATCATGAAAAATCATCAATGGTGAGATTCAGAATTTAATTTGAATAATAATGCGGGGAAAAGTAAGTACCTAAATGGCTTTAGATAAAAGAATTCTAATATAGTGGAGAATAATTTAATTTATTCAGAAATTACAAAGACATAAGTATTATTCACACTAAATCTTGATTTTTTAAATTAATTTTTAACTTTTTATAACAATTTAATGAAGTTGTCTTAATATTAAAATCCTTCAAAACGATACGACTTGTGTATTTTTATTATTATTTATCTCTAAACTGCAATCTTTTATGTAAATTCATCCAACTACTGTAGTACTCAACCAATCAACAAAAATTTACCTTCTGATTTTGATGAGGTATTGGAAGTATAGAAATTCAATAATCATGAGGAATTCATTTTTAAGACAATCGAATAGCAAAAGTCACCTTCTGCATAATTGTCAGGTTGAGAAATATTAGACTTTGTGGTAAATATTTCTTAATCTAATCCCGTAGCCCTGCATTTATTATTTTAGCAACTTAATAGAGCATTGCTAATTCTTTTTTCTACAAGGTATAATAATTTTTTTTCTTTATTCGAAGTTTTGTTAATAATTCTTGTCTTATTCATAGTATTTAGAAGTTTTGACTTCTTTAGATTCCATCACTTTTATTCTATAAGTACTGCAGTCAGAACCTTGAGCAAAAATTAATATCAGAAGGCGCACTGTACTCTTTTCGAAAATCTATGAATAATTTGAAAAATTGAAGACTAAAAGACTGACAAGCTTTTTTCTTGGAGGGATGCAAAAGAATTATAATTTCATTGTCCGTTGCCTATAAAGCAGAATGAAGTATTTTAAGTACTTTTCTAGATCTTGAGTATTAGAGTAGTAATATAATAGCTAAAGAGGATTTGCTCTCTGTTTAACTGATTGCTGGTTTCCTTTAATTGAATGGAATGAATTCACTTATAGTTGAATCGGCACGTTGGCTTAACATTTCTGGTAACTACTTCATTAATAGTTGAAGCAGTTTATGCTTTTCAAATGAAAAAATCTAAGATTCTTGATATACTACAATAATGGTTCAAAGTTCATATATATTCTTATTACCAGCACTCTCGTCCACTATAGAAGTTTAAAGTGTAAATATGACTTCTATGGCATTTAACTGAGAAGTTTTATGCATAACGAGTTCTAGTAGATGAATGCTTATGAAGTAGTGAGTGTAAGACTTAGACTTTGTGTCGCTTTTATCTTTTATGTTTTTTGGAATATCAAATGTTTCTCAGCTCAAATAAAGATCTCCTTTCATATTTCTTTCCTCTCAATATTGTGATTTACTGTATGAAGCAAACCAATGCCAGTTTACCAAATACTTAAGAAAATCACAAGTACTGTATGATTCTAGGTAGGAGAACATTTTTATGACCATTTTTAAATCGCCGATGTTAATTTATTGGCCTGATATGCGCCTGATTATTAAATGAGTGAGAATTTTTACAGCGGAGCCAAATTGAAAACTATATTATTTCATTCTTGAAGTGCCATTTGTAATAAAACCAGTTTTAAAGTTAGTAAAAGGCAGTTGTTTAACTGACAATGCCTTGGCTCTTATATCGCGATTATGTAAATTAGCTAGATCACTTCTTCAATTAGTAAGAATTACAAATATTATATTATTAATGTGTCAAAATAGTATTAATCAAACATAAAATTAGTTTTGGTCCTGGAATGATTGATGAAATTAAAGATATGTTTAAATGTAATACATAAAGCAAGTTTAATTAAAAATAATTTAACTTAGCAATAATAAATAACTTTTAATTTATTTAATTGTATTTGATTTTACTTTTAACAGCCTCATTTTTCCCAACAAAAATGTATTCATTTATTTTTAGCAACCTAATTGCTGTATCTAAAGATTTTAATTATATATCATTAGTTTATATTTCCATTTGATGTAAAAAAAAATGTAATTAAATAAATCTATAATATTTAGAGTAAAATCGGTTAAGTTATAATGAGTATTTTTTTAACAATTTGGTAAATTCTACGATTTTAACTGAATTATTTTTAAGGTCTTCAGGCTGGTCTTGTATTTGGCTCAACTCTTGTCGCATTCTTTTATTATGATGTAAAATACAATTTTTAGTTTAAATTAGCTTCATTCTTGCACTTTCCTCAATTTCTTTTTGTATTATCTTTCTTAGGAAGAAATTTTGAGCAAAAATTTAGATCTTTCCTTTTATGCTAAGTAAATGAATAAAAATTGTTTATCTTACTACTATAGTTGAGCGATTTATTGAAAGCTTGGACGAAATTCCAGTCTGATTCCTAAGTCATTTTTTTAGATTTGTTTAGACGATCTCTTTTACCTTATTTCTCTTTTTATACCATAAGTGATGCCCCTGATGGGTAATAAATCATGACTTATTAATAATATATCTACTGCTTCTCCAAGTGCAGCAAGTCGTATTAGTCTGGTAGGAACGTCAAAGCTAGCATATTTTGAAGTCAAACTCAATAAAGTCATCTGCGGCTAACTCATCAATTTGAGGTATCACTGTGATTATTGTTTCGATTCTTTTAAGGTTTTAAAAATGAATGATTTACAATTATATTTTTTATTTTTCTATCCATTAATTATAGCTTTCATGAAATAAACATTCGTGCTCGTTAGTTTTGGATGGTAGGACATTCTTAGTAAGAAAATCGTAGAATCCCTTTTTATTTCCAATCTTTTGTCTGATTAGATTTACATTCACATCTATCGTATCTACTCTTTGTTTTTAAATTTGATCACAGTTGTCTTTTTTTTAAAACTAATTATTTAAATTTAATTAATTACCAATAATATAAAACCATATTGAAATTATTTTAATAAATAATGATTAATAAAAAGCTTTTAATAAACTACACTGTTATTTATTGATAATTTATAAATAAAAATGTATTTCGAAGTCCATATCATAAATATCTTGTAGGTCTTGCATCTTCCTTTTAAATTCAATATCATTCTTAATTATTACTTTTTCATTTTTAACTGTACTCTCCATGTTTTCTACTTTCGTAATTTATAAAACTTATAAAATTTATTTTATTCATCTATTATTAGTTTCTTTATCTTTTTTTAAAAGCAATTATCAAAATCTGTTTTTATCCTTAGCTTTACTGTTTAAGAAATTCCAATTATCTAAAAAGTATTTCCCTTATGTATAAAGAGAATTCTTTAATCGTTTAACTTTTTTTTAATTGTATGCTTGAGATTCCATAAAGGATTCATAAGAAAAGTAAGAGATAGTAAAACATTAATTTAAACTCTAGTTGATAATTAAAATAGGGATTCAATCTTATTTAAGAATGTAGTTTTTAATAGACTGTATAATCCATATTTGCTATTTAGTAAATATTATTTGTTTATTAATGCTTTTAAATTCAACGATTATCTAATTTTAATGTAAATTAGTCTCTTATTAAAGTAAAAACAAATAGGGATTATTTGATACTTTGAATAGTTTTTGTGAAAAGAAATTCTCTATAGAGCATTTACTTTTCTCATAAACTATTATATAAGTTATCAGAGATGAACTAAATAGGAAATTTAGATTAAATAATCCTCATTTTATAAATATAAAAATATATATAGTAAATGAACAAGATGGAGAGTTTTCAGATAAATAGGATAACGAATAAAAAAATAAAATGAGCACCAAAGTATATATAAAACCTCAAATTTACTCATTTGTTATACGAATGAAAGCCTTTACGTGACGATAAAATAACAAACGCAACAAGATATATATCAACTTGAAAAAAACAGCAGATAAGATAGATAGAAAATAACTTAAGGTAAAATAAAATGCAAGATTAATGAACAGTGCAGTATAATGCAAAATTTAATTTTTTACAGTTGAGGCTTTCACTCCTTTGTCCTTGTATTCCTGTTCCCTCTTTTCCTTATTCAAGTTCTGTTGTCCTTCCTTTCCTATGACTCTAGCACCTTCTAATTCACTTTTCTCCTGATCCTTTGGTCCTTATCTTGAATCTGATTCTGAGATTTTCTGCTCGTTTACTTGTGGAGATTGGACCAGTTTGGGTTTTCTTGCTCCTCCTGTTGGGTTTAGTTCTACCTCTACTCCGCATTCTCGCTGCATGAGTAGGTAATTCTCAATTACACTTCCTTCCTCAATAATTTCACTGAATTTTTTATATTTTATCTAATAGTAGCTTCATTAAAACTTTTGCTTTTTTAGCTGAATTTTCTGATGTCTTCTTTCTCTGAGGCCGAGGACCTCCTGGTCTTTACTTCTGTCTCTGTGTTCATATCTAACTTCCTTCACCTTCTATCAGAATATTGCCTTCTTGTAAATGTTTTCCTCTCTGACGTTCCTCTTCTTGCCACCATAGTATTTGCTCTAAATGTTTTGCCAGTATCTTTGTTTTTGTTCTTCAATCTTGTTACTCTTTATTTTAAAATCGATTTCCAGAATCTCTCTTTTTTTAATTTAATTAAATTCTTATTTTTAATTATAAATCTCTTTACATCTCGCTATTTATGCTTCATTGTTCATAAATTCGTATTTTTGGATGTTCAGATTTTTCATTATTGAGCTATCTTTTGTTCTTTTGTTTTAATCTGTTGTTTTTTTATGTAAGTTACTTTGAAAAGTTTTTTAACCTTTTGAAAGTATCCTTATGTCTCTAGTTCTCTAATTCTTTCATCTAGCCAGACCATGTTTTCCTAATTTCTATTTATTCCATAAAGCTCAAGTCTCTTAGTCTATGAATTCTCAGGATCTTTTTAAATCTCGTCAGATCTCCAGCTTCATTCATCATGTGGCAGTTTTTCATATGTGTAGAGTCCACGAAGGTCTTGTGGGCATTGCAATAGTGGCTCATTCCATAACTTATGATGGTTCTGCCTTGGTTTATTTCCATCATTGTGTCCATCGCATTCTTTGTTATAAAAAGTTTTTTTTCTCTTCTATAATTCCTCTTTTTTTCCTATATAGGGTTTTTTATCGCTTTGGGTTTTATATATTTGTCCAGGCTGTATTTCACTTTGCTAATGTTCTTCTGAACCAATAGTTTAATTGTCTTCTTTGTTCCACTCTCTTTGAGTTACGTGACGTTTCGCAAAATTCTATTCGAGATGTCTATCGGTGTTTTAAATGCTATTATCTTCAATTGTGTCTTTATTTTGTCAATTTCTTCAATCTTAACATAACCAGTGGCTACTAATGGTGTGTATTTATATATTTTGAGTGACCTTATTTGTGCAACCATTATTGTGAGTCGCAAATTGTTGCGTTGTTAGATTTTGTAAGGTTTTGATCAAAATAAGTTTACTTTTTAATATCTTCCCACTTGTTTTTTAATAGTTTTTTTAATAGTGCTCTAGTGTCTAATTGTATGTTCATACCTAGGTATTTGATTTACTCCACTTTTTTTATTCCATTTATCTCATTGAAATCAATAAATTCTTTTGAGTCACTTAAGAATAAAGTCTTATTTTGGTTTAGCTTTTAATTGTATATTTTTTTCAATTTCCTTAAAACACTCCAGTATTCTTACCATTTGTTGTTTATCCTTAACATTGATAAGGATGTCATCAGCAAATGCTAGTAGTTTTCCCTGTTGTATCAGCGATCTTAGCTCCTTCTATGAATAGATGGCGTCTTATAGGTAAACGTTGAATAGCATTAGTGACAATCTACTACCTTGAGCCACTAATTTTTCTCTCTGTATCTCTTTTCCTTCATATATTATTTTGTTATCCTTATACAATTCCTTGATTAATCTGACAATTCTTTTATCCTACTCATTCTTAATTCTAGAGTACAAGATTTGCAATAATTTATTTTTCCAGACAGAGTCATAAGTTTTTTGTTAGTCTATAAAAAGGTAAGCCTCCCTGTACTTAGTCTTTCGTCTTGATTCCTTGATGTGTTCAAATAATCTAATTAGATTTAGATGCGTGTTCTTATTCTCCTCAAATCCATTTTGGTAATTTCCTGTTTATAGCAACTCGCTCTTTTCCTCATGAGTTTTAATTATTATTACTTTTTCCACTGTTTTGAGATATGAATTCACTACAATTCGTCTAGTGTTGCTTATTTTCGGATATTATTCTCCTTAGTTCTTGACTAATAAAATTAATCTGCCTTCCTTTAAGTTATTGGGGAGCTCCCCGCTATTAATCCATTCCGCTATCTTCAAATTTAAGATTTGTTTAATCTTTTCAGCTTTTGCTGGCATTTTTCCATAGAACCCATCTTAGCCAATTGCCTTGTTAAAATTGCGTTCTGCTATACTCTTTAATACATCTCTTTCGTTAAAGAAGTCTTGTGCATTTTGTTCATCGATCATCACAACATCTCCCTTCTTTTCTTTTGTATGCTTCTCTTCTTGATTCCTATCATCTTAAAAAAGTTGTTAATAGCAGTTTAAAACTACTTCCATAGTCTATTCTCTTTGTTGTACTCTTTCAGCTTTTATCATTAAACCTTTAATTGGCTAAGTTTATTTTTTATTCTTGTTAGTCTTTTTACGAGGTAAAAGAACCCCTTGAGGTCGTTTCTACTTAAGCAGTGTTCCCTATCTCTAATTGCTTCCTTCCACTGCTCCTTATTATCTAGATATAAGCTGTTGCTGGTTGAATGTTATTCTTAACAGCCCAAATTGGTGCCTATTAACACCAATTTCTTTATTTGCTTTATCTCTCTAGTTTATCTTAAAAACACTTCCTTATTGATTATTCTAAGTTTTTAGCTTCTAGTTCTTTTCTATCTTTAATGAATGTTTTCCAGCATTATTTTCTAACGTCTGATATTCTAATCGTTTTCTCTTTATCTGTCATTTTTAGGTCGTTTTCTTGGAATTCTAATTTAAGCTTAACATACAGGAGTTTATGGTATGTTTGGTTGAGTTAATTATTATTAATTCCCATTCAATTGTTTGAACATTTGAGAAGATTTAGTCCAGCTAATTGCCTCTTGTATGAGTCTCCATTCCTTCTGGTATTTATTCTTCCAGTCCTTCTTTCTTGAGTCTTTTAACTAATTCTCTTATGTGGAAGTTAAAATCTCCTATTACTATTAACTTTTGTTTATCGCATTTTTGCTTTATTGATCTAATTGTGGAGATTATTCTATTTTGGAAATACTTTACTTCTTCATTATAGTATGGTGGCTTGTAGACCGTGATAATATGTAGGGATGATCTTCTACATTCAAAATATTACAGGCTAGGTATTATCTTAATGTTTTAACTGTTTTTATTTCATACTTCCTGCTGTTTAGTGTGAGAATGCCTTCATTTCTTGCAAGTTAAGTCTTAATTGTGTTTCGGTTGTTGCTCCCAATAATTCTTTAAAACATTGTTTCTACGAGGGCTTAAATATCAGATCTCCTTTTTTTCTATTTCTTTTATCATTTGGTCTTACTTCAATTTGGAGTTCCATCCTCTTACTTTTTGTAAACAAATTTTTATTTCTGTGAATTGCGTAGCTATTTGTTTTTTCTTGCTTATCAAATCTTTTCTTCTTTTGCTTGTTCTCTGCAAATCTTTCATTTATTTTGACTCATACCTCAGCTTCTCTTAGTGGTTGAATAAAATGAAGCTGTTAATTGTTTTCTGCTGTAACAGGAAATTTGTTCAAGTTTTTGTAGCTATTGTAATTAATTACTGAGCATTAAGGTCTTTTTGTATTTGCTTCGCTTATGTTCGTTTTGAATATTCAAAGCAGTCCCTGATCGATTTCTATGATTTTTGATCTGTGTTTTCTTCACTTTTCATTTAAGTTGGTAGTTTTCTCATTGTTGTTATTCTTTGTAACTTATCTTACATTTTCTTGCCGTTGCAAACTCCCTCTTTTTAAAATTTAATTAATTTCTGATTTTTAATTTAAAAACAGTATTACTAAAAATTTTTACAACAGTACAATATTAAATTTAAGATTCGAGAAAAGTCACATATATATCACAATAAATTCGCAATATAATTTAAAAAACAATAAATTGGAAAATAGAATGATAACAGTACTTAAAATAGTTGCAGTAGAAAGAAGATACAAAGGAATAACTTGAAATCTAAAAAATTAAATTAGCAAAAATTAAAATTAATGAGAAATTTTAAGTAAAATTATGAAGGACTCTTTGAATATCAGCTAAAATATTTCATAGAAAAAATAGAGATTAATTGAAATTTTAAAAAGTTCTGGTTTATGCTTTAAATAAAGCAAGAGTAAGTTAAATAAGGGAAGGGGATATAGCTCTAAATTAAAATTGTGGGTCAACAAATTAATTAATATTAACAATGTAACTATGGCCACATTTGGTAATAGATTGAATTTAAGCTATGCAAAGCTGAAAATAAACTTAGTTAAAATTTGAAAATTCGTCAGATTACATTTTAGAAATTATAAATTATGCTTTTAATATATTATTTAATAATTTAATATTTGACTTTCCAGAGCTACAATTTTTAATAATTACTCTAGCTTATTACTTCTCTTTAATTAATATGTTATATTTTAGATATGTTTCTATTTTTAATTAAGAGATATATCACAATATAAATAATTAAAAATATATCAGAATTATTAGAGAAGCTGAAAAGTTCTTAGAAATATTCATCATCATCATATTTATTTTGTATTTTACATAATTTTCCAATAAATAATACAATATTTAAAAACTCTTGCTTTTATTCTATTGGATAATGTTATTCCTTATATCAAAGTATTGAATATGATATCTTGTTTTATCAAAAAGTTTAAGGTTTATTTTCTCTGTGGTTTCAGCAGTAGTTACTCAGCTCATCACCTTAAATTATACTTGATAATCATATGAGTTTTAGTCATTTATACTGAATTCCAAAGGCAAGAAATATTTTATTTTATATTTCGCTTTAAAAATTTAAGAAATATACACAAGTATATTTACGCAAAAGAATTTAAAAAAATTAATAAAAATAATAATATATTCCTGACTTAACGTGGAACCTAAGGTTAACACTAAAATGCACAACATCGAAATACTTAGACCACACATATCAACTAATTACTTAAGACTTTTAATCTTAGGTAACTAATATAAGCAAAGTTACGTAAATTTTTCAGATTTCTCAGAAGGGAAACAAATAGATGTGTGGAATTAAGCACCATCTAAATAAGACTCATCAAAATGACTTGAATGAAGCCAATGGGAATAACTTGAAAAACATCTACTAAATCTTAATAAAATAGTAGAAAAAATAAATTATCATTAAACCCCCCTCTCAAGTCATCTAAAAATCTAGTTTTGATATCATCATAAAGAATAGCAAAAATCATAACAATATCAGAGAAGTAGAATTCCCAACTGGAATAAAGCACTAGCGATTAGATAAGAGACCTGAATATCAACCAAAATATAACTATATAATGTATGACAAAATGGCTTAACTTACATTATATCTATCTAACTATAAACTGAATTCATCACCAATATTCTTTGGCAAAACCAGGCACATTATTATTGATTTCCCCCAACAACTTAAAGTCCTTGGAATTTAATAATCTTCGAAGACATACAATGTTAAAGTAAAAATTAGGGGCTAATCATGTACAATAATCTCAGATAAAAAAAAAAAAAAATGACATTTAGTACAATTTGAACGAAGCATTCAAAACCAGACGATGATTTCCTACTAGAGTAATGCTAGTTAGCAGCGCATATCTGTGCTTGGGACGGCAAATCTACTTTCCCCAAACTCGACGATGAATAGATCGATAAATTATCTAGTATTCTATGAATCACGGTACTTAATTCAACTATACATACAAACATAGACATAAAAATTCCTTATAAAACATATATATTCAAAAATAGAAAGCAATAAATACTAAAGATTACAGTGAAGTTATCTAAATTCTCATTGATGAGTTAAAATTAAGACTAGGAATGAGTACACAAAGTCTAAAAGTAGACAATGCACTACTTAGAATTGCAAAAAGGTATATTCTAGACCTTAATAACTTTGAAGATAGGTAAGATCCAGAAAAATTCCAGGATATGAAAGTCTACTACCAAGGGTTCAGATACTTATGGTAAATAGAAACTAAATTGAGACAACATAATTTATTAAAAGGGCTAGACCTTTACATATTAACATATGTTTCAGATCGGGAGTCCCCAGAGACCTCAATGTGATCATATTATTATTATTATAAAAAGAATTAATGAATTGAGAAATAAATGCATGTAAATTTAAATATGTGTCTTGTTCAGAAGTACAGAATATTTAATAATAATCTGTAAAATGGCACAGATTTCTTACAAGAACTTCATTAAAGTCTTGCCATCAA
>ARYC01009623.1:0-18213 GCA_000711775.1 Oxytricha trifallax | reverse complement strand
AAAATATTTTCACTGTTTAATACTTTAATCAAACTATCAATCTTAGTCATGAAGTAGAGATAATTGAATAGAGGTGACTCTCCGTGACATGGCAGTCATGAAGTAGAAAAACTCAGAAAACCCATCTCGCACCCATTTCAATTCACTCTGTTGCCGAGATGTATGAGCCTAGCGAACTAGGAGTGTCCCCGCAGAGATTTGGTTCTCTAAACAATTAAAGGGAGGATTTTATAATCAATTATTTACAATAGATTGAAATTATTTTAACTATTGATTAAATATAAAATGGAAGGATTTATATAAATAAACTTCTCATAAAAATATTAATTATAATACTTTAATGAAATTTTTAATTTTAACAAATAGATTGAGCTATTGCAAAGACACTTTAAATCTTAAATTCTTAAACAACTTAAAAATAATTTATTACTAAATAAAAATTTATAGCTAATAATTTTAATATTTAGTGTTTGAAAAAATTGATAGACTAAACAACCTCCTCCTACTCTCTTTCCATATAATTTTAAGTGAATAACTCTAAATATATAATAAGTCGATCAATTAACTATGATATTTATTTACAAAAATAATTATAAATAGAAACTTAAAAATTGTATTCTTATGCAATGATCCTAAGATAACCAAATTATAAAATCTTAATTTGATTTTTATATTCTATTTTATTTAACTAATTTCACAAATAGAAGAATTTTTAAAATATGCCAATATTAAAGTCAATTTTATAATTTAACTTGAGAAAGACCTCATTTATCTTTTCTTTTTATTACTTCTTTTTTTATTAGTTCAACTGAACTTTTGAAAGTATATTATAATTTTTAATACTATTAATCAAGTATAATCAAAATGGGGAGATCGTTATAAAATAATCAAAAATGAAATCAATTAAGATTATGTTCAAATCAAAGTATACTAATGTGTTTAAACTGTCGAGATTATGAACTAAGATTAGAGATTTTAATTATCAATTTTAGTTAACTATTCATATTTAAATTTAATTAATTATTAATTTAATCAACATTTTCCAACTCATTTCTATTTTAGGGCAGTGTCTTTTCTTCTCTTTTGATGACTTTCATAGCAATCTTTTCTTGTGTTTTTTTGATAAAAAATTTAGATATCTTCAGGGTATCTTCCTTGAGTTATCTTCAGGATATCTTCCTAAAAAAAAATTAAAATAAAATATTTACAAGAATTAGTAATAGCAACAACAGCAATAACAACAGTAATAGTAAAATTAATAGCAACAATAACAAAATCAATAATACTTACACAGCTGGGATTTTTTTGAAAAAATACAATTTTATTAAAATTCTTAGTTTTGTAAACTTATGATGAACAATGCATGGAAAATCAACGATGGTGATAGAAATTTAATGAGTATTTGAAATTTTTGAAATTCTTTTGAATTTCAACAGCTGTGTAAGTATTATTGATTTTGTTATTGTTGCTATTAATTTTACTATTACTGCTGTTATTGCTGCTGTTGCTATTACTAATTCTTGTAAATATTTTATTTTAATTTTTTTTTAGGAAGATATCCTGAAGATAACTCAAGGAAGATATCCTGAAGATATCTAAATTTTTTTATCATAAAAACACAAGAAAAGATTGCTATGAAAGTCATCAGAAGAGAAGAAAAGACACTGGCCTAAAATAGAAATGAGTTGGAAAATGTTGATTAAATTAATAATTAATTAAATTTAAATATGAATAGTTCACTAATATTGATAATTAAAATCTCTAATCTTAGTTCATAATCTCGACAGTTTGACACATTAGTATACTTTGATTTGAACATAATCTTAATTGATTTCATTTTTGATTATTTTATAACGATCTCCCCATTTTGATTATACTTGATTAATAAAGTAGAAATTTATATGATTTTTATTTTTAAAATTACCATTAAATATCTTTAGTCTTATAAATTTCAATTACATTAAGTTATTTGCAGTAATTTTAAATTATTTTATGTATTATATATTATACAAATTTAAGTATTTATTAATTAAATAGTATCAAGAAGAGCTTTTTCATTATCAATCTAGTTCTTAACATCTATTTAATCTATATAAATATAAATAATTAATATTAATTATCCACAAGCAAAGTACTATGTTTATCAATATCCGTCTTAATAGAAAGAACAAATTTAGTCAACTCCTTTTTTGAATTATCAAGTTAAGTTTCCAAGAGCTTAAATAAATTAATATATGCTATTGTTTCTGGGAGTAATCATTATTCAAATCTTAAAGCTGATGGCAACTTTACTACAAGTTACTAATTTTAGACTTAGTGATTTCAAGAGCATTTTCAAAAGCTTCACATCTAATAAATAAGTTTATTAAATAATTATTATATTTTAAAGTTTGATTAGATGTCTTTCTTTAATTCAAAATAATAAAAGCAAAATAATACAAGTAAATTCCTCAGTTTTATTAACAAAATTATCTTGATCAATCTTATTACTCAAAATAAGTAAATGCTAATATTTTAATAAAATTCTAAATTTCATTTAATTTTTAAATGAAATAAACCTTGTTTTTATTTATAAATAATTGAGTATATTTATTTAAATTCATTATAATGATTAATTAATTAATAATTTTTCTAAAATTATATTCTAGTAATAATTAGTTTAAATGACTGATTATTTTGATTGTTAATTTAGTTTTAATTAATTTCAAAAGCCTCTAATTATTATTTAAACTCTTCTCTCAATTGAGACTGAGATTCCTTAATTAATTCTTAGATATTCTAGAGATTTGAGTTGCTTTGAGTTTTCTATTCTTCAGATATATTTACGTTTGATCTTTGAGGTCTTTATCTGTTTTATGGGTTATGTTGTGGATCTTCCATTGACCCTGCCAAGTCGATTTTATAAATAAAATGATAGCTAAATTTGTTGGTACTCTTCCTCACTAACGAGAGAGTTCAGCATTAAAATATTAATAAATTCTGTTGACTTTATTTATCAACTCTTTGAACTAAGATGACTTTAGTTAACTCTCGTTTGTGCTCATTTGTAGTAACTGGGTCTTAATGTATTAAATATTATTAATATTAATGTTTCCCACAGAGTATTCATCCAACAGTCTCAACACATTAAAATATATAATAATTTATATAAGAAAACATTTCCTGTGTAGGTTTTGAAGTTAGACTACTTTAAATCGATCAGTTAATGTTCCTTGTGAGTAAAATACAAAATTAAATTATATAATTTAGTATCGAGCTTGCAATGAGAACATGCTGGTATCTAGCAAGTTGAGCAATACATGGTAGTAGTCTGACCTGCATGATCATCACAAAATACAGTCAGTTAGTCAAGAGATTGAAGTTTTCTCATGATCAGTCTGTTTTCTCTCAAAACTTCAGGTAAAGTAAATAATATAGGAATGTAATTGAAAATCAAGTAGATATTTAAGATGATATTTATTATAATTACCTTAATATATAAATTAAATTATTAAATGATCTTATATTAATTATTTATTTTTATTATATAGCATCATTAAGAAAACTAATTTAAATGAGATTTAAACTTTTAGTTGAATTTATTTATACCGCAGTCTCGGTTCTATTGTTATTTCTTAAATGGCAGCATCAGAATCATAATATTTTTGAAATAAACTGAAATTAAATTATAAATTAATCAAATATATTAAAAAATGGAAAAATGACTGATCAGTATCCTCTGTGTCATTCAACATTAATGTAAGTTACAAAAAACATATCTAACATTTTATTTTTACAGGGGTTGCACCTGGTAAGACTGAGGGCGTCAACGAAGAGGGAGTTCAAGAAGTCACAGAGAGAAGGGCACAAGAGGAGTATGGCGATGAATATTACGATGAGGAGGAAGAAGACGAAGAAGATGAAACGTTTTTTTGTAGATTTACATTTACTATTGTTACTATTACTATTGCTATTATTATTGATTAATTTTGTAATTCACTTTATTTTCTATAAAATACATCATGAATGTCATAAATTGAATATATCTGCAAAATATACATTTGAATAGTGTCTTGTTTTGTATATTTATTTCCAGCTATTTAATTAATTTGCAATATTATATTATATTTAAGTGACCATTTCTTTGTCTTCAGGACAGTAGATTTCCCTCTTAGGATTATCTTTCAAGTGGAAATTGATACATTCAAGGCACCAGGTGCACCCATAGTCATAAAATATTAAATTAATTCGTCTAGGAAGATGGGTTTTCTGTTTGAAAGGTTGAAAAAGTTGTTGCATTAGCTACAGGAGTCTGACATCTTAATCATCTTAAACCAAGTAAAATAAAAATTAATACTTGAAATGACTTTAAATTTTAATTAAATTGATATTTTATTGATATAAATATTTTTAATAATTAAAGTATTTAACATTCACTAATGTTATACATGTTTAGTGAAATTTATTATAGGCTACTGTTTAAAGTTATAGTATATACTAACATTGAAGATCAGAGTGTTTTAACATTATTTCATATTATTTTTAAAAAATCAATATTTAAATACTTTCCGCATCTAAAGTTTAAAAAAATCTTTGAATGTTCCTTTTGGAATGTGTAAGGTGCGTGACTATATTTTTATTTTAAATTTAGAGGTCTTATTATATTTAATAGGGATGTAAAATGTTATAATCCCTTTACAATTAATTTTCTTACAAATAAAACTATCTCATTGAAAATTCTTCGCCTAATAATAATAATAAGAAGAAATTCGAGAGTCTGCCTGGACACTTATCAAAAATTACTGTTTGCAGACTATAGTCGTAGTATAGTTTCATACATGGTGCTTTATAATTCAAATAACACAAAATTGCTTAATTTTGATATAATAATAGATTAGTTAGAAGGATCAACAGGCTAACTATTTTTGATTGAATTAGAACTTATTATTTACTCGATCTATAATGAATATAAGTTTAATATTTAATATGCAAAGGATAACTAATTAAAAGGATTCTCTACTTTATTGTATTTCCTATATTCTTCACTTAACATACTTATTTTATTCTTATTCTACTCTATTCACTATTATATCAAATTTAGAGTAATATATTTTTGAGATTATTTTTAAAGATTTATAATTTAATTAATGAATCTTTTGTTGTTGAGATATGATGCCTTGTTTGTTATGAAAACATTTGAATTAATTTTATATATTTTTATTGTATTTGCAGTGAATTAATGATTAGCAAACAAAGCAAAATAATTCTTTTATTTTAATTGTAATATTTTTTATTTTTCGCTATTAATTAAGACACATCTTAGTTGATTGTCGCTTGTTTTAGGTTTCCATGTTTAATTAAATTTAAAAATTGATAACTTTGAATAAAATAGGGAGTTTATTATTTTTTTATAAAAAAAGGCATTTAAATTTAATATAATATTATAGTTAAGTAAATATTCAGATTTTAAATTCTAAATTATTGAAATTTGTATTTAAGATTTATAATAAACTTATAATAATAACATAAATGAATATAAATTAATTTTCTAATTTAATAGATATTTTAATCCTTTAAATAATCATGCCATGTTAAGTCATTTATGGACTCTTACTTCGATTCAAAAGACATTTTCGAATTAAAATTTTATTTGATATAATTTTTCAAATAGATTTCGGTTCTACTTTTTATTCTTATTTTAAAGAAAATAGTCTCATATATTTTTTTAATTCATTAATTAAATTGATATTGATGTATTTTTATATGTTAATATAACATTTTTATTGTAATATTAATAAAATAAAAAAAATATTGGAATATTAGCTTTGATTAAAATATAAAATCTGGCATGGTATATATATGCAATTTAATTTCTATATAATAGATGTAAAAATGTCATAAAAGGAATTTCTTTTATACTTAAGTACAAACAATTTTGCATATTTTATTTAAGCACCTTCATATCTTAATTTTTATTGATTTTAAAAATAAATATTTTGTGAGCAGAGGTTAAAAATATATCTCATGATCTTATAAATTACTTTATAATCAGTATTTCACTATCAACAGTTTATAGTACGTTCACATTCTATAGCAGTTTTATAAAATAAATAAAAAGTCAATTAATTTTGAAAATATTGTGTAGACATCGAAAGTCATAATTAAATTAGAAACTATACTTTATTTAAATCACAAATTTCACTTAATTATATCTTTTGTTATTATAAAGTTTTTGATTGGTTACTCAAATTATGTTACAGACAATTTTTGCTAAAAATAAGCATCAAATATTTAGTTTTGGAGTTTTTAATTACATTACATTTAGTCTGATGAAATAAGGCAATTTATTATTTTTAAAATCAATGCTAGTTAATATTTTCGAGCTTAAAAATAAATCATAATTAGTAAATTTAGTCAACATTCTTGAAATGTAGGAAATAAGTTTCTTTTTCTTAACATAATATAAACTTATATTTACTTTAAATTGTTTGTATTGTTTTATCTCTTTACAAGAACGACATAAAGTGATTTTATACTTATATGATTGTTGAAATAAATCAATTTATACCGAACCTGTGAAGAGACAATTCAGTATCAGTAATATTTAAGGATCCTATCGAACAAGAACGATATAGTCTAAGTTTCAAGAAAGTTAACTGCTATAATTTTATGATTTAATTTACTAGTTATAATTCATTTTCAAATTAAATGTATTAATACAATAATAAAGTTAATCTTTAATGACAATAATTTATGAGTAAAATTTTAAAGCTACTAGCATAAAACTAGTGTATATTATTGATATAAGAATTTTATAAATCAATAATTGTATATTATGATACAAGAATATTAGAATATTATTATTTAATTAATATTATTAAAATACAATTGATTTGGAAAAATTATATTAAACAAATACAAATCAATTTAAGGATTGGCGTAACTGCCATGTATTAGCGCAGCTTTTAATTTTAATTACGTTTTAAAAAGATCAAATTCAAAAGTATTAATTTAACTGTCAGATTAAAATTATAATTGTACACTATATTTTTAAAAAATGTACGATTTGTAACTGTACATATTAATTAAATTATTATAATTAGTTTTAGTATTAAATACATCAAAATGTACAATGTACAATTGGTAAATATATTAGAACATAGACTGTACAAAATGCTAATTATATTTATTCCTGATATATATTAATTAATTAAACCAATAAATGGCAAATACTCGTTTAGTTGTGGAATTTACTCTGAGGCGCTCCTCTCCGTCTGTCTAGATCATTCTATTTCACATTTGCCATCTTCAGTCTACTTCTGTGTCTTCTGTATTCAATGACTCTGGGTCTATCTCGCCATCCTTCACCAGTCTGTCAAAGAAGTATTAGGCTAAACTATCCTCGCTAAACGGAAATTTATCAGAGCTTCTAATCATTGAACTTGTGAACTCCGAGCTCAGTATACTGGTCTTGAATGGCTTTTATTCTATCAGGGGTATTTTGCTGAAAGGATCTTGATTAGAAATCAAGAGCACTTGGGCTCCTATGTATCTAATGTCCGCGTTGTAATGCTTAAGTGTATATACGTAGCCTTCACCCTCAAAGAATACCTTGATGTTTTGGATCATATCCTGGTGGAACAATGCACCCAAGTTTACCTCGTCCATAATGATCAAGTGTGGTTCTATCTGAGACTTGCCTACATCCACACAGTATTGCTAGTTCACAACTTTAAGCTCCTCACATCTAAATATGTTTTGCATGCACTTCCTTATGGTGCTCTTGCCAGTGTTTGATTCGCCATAATACCACACTACATTGATTTTTTCAGGGCACTTCCTGAACATCACGATAAAGTTTATCTATGGCATCAAAGTACTGAGCATCATGGAGAGCCTGATCAGTGAGCTTATAGATATTGGGATTCTTGATCTGAGAATTTTGAAGATAGGTCATGAGTTATTGGAGCTTCGTTGGCTGATTTTGGTTCATTTTCTCCAGATTTCTTTCAAATTGTAGAGTGGTGCTTAGCATCCCTTTCTTCTTAATAATCTCCTCTCTCACTTCAGGCACATGCTAGTATTTAGAGTACAAGTCCCCAACGCCACTTGCTTGACCAGTTCGAACCATGTCAACATACTCGCTGTTTAAACTACTCCCTGATGAGTTTCTGGTTGATAACTGGAGGTTTGGATCCTTTCTTGTCGTTGATCTTGCATATTCGAGAAAATCATGGAAATTACAGGCATCGCCTGCTAAAAGCTCAAGCTCGCTTAAATCTCCAAAAATTTATTTCATTTGCACCTTCCCAACAATAGTTGCTCCTATTTATAGCTTATTCATTGCCAGGCCTCCATTGCATTTATCTCTAGAGAAAAAGCCCTTCGATAAACCTATTTGATCTCTTTTCAGATGAATAGTGAGAATGTTTTGTGATTTGGACTTCTAACGGAGATCATAATATGGCTGAGTTTAGTAGTGGAGGCCTAAAGGCCTTCTAGAATGTGATGATACTTTTCTTTAGGAACCAAATCATTTATCAAGAAGAGGAATAGGTGCCTCTCATTTGGTCTGTGTTGCTGTTGCGATTGGTGCGTATTCATTTGGATTGTTATATATTACAACTGATCAGGATCTTAAGTACCAAAGAGTAATCCAATGACTTGAATATTTCATGCCATTACTAAGCTGTACCATTTTTTCTATATATCTTTTAATAATTAATTAATATATATCAGGAATAAATATAATTAGCATTTTGTACAGTCAATGTTCTAATATATTTACTAATTGTACATTGTACATTTTGATGTATTTAATAGTAAAACTATTTATAATAATTTAATTAATATGTACAGTTCCGAATGTACATTTTTTTAAACATATAGTGTACAATTATAATTTTAATCTGACAGTTAAATTAATACTTTTGAATTTTATCTTTTTAAAACGTAATTAAATTAATAGCTGCGCTAATACATGGCAGTTACGCCAATCCTTAAATTGATTTGTATTTGTTTAATATAATTTTTCCAAATCAATTGTATTTTAATAATAATCCTTCATTATTATTTATAATCAATCGTGTTGTTATGATAAATTCAAATGCTTTAAAATAATTTTTTTACAGAAAATGTAATATAAAAGAAAATTTTTCAATAACCTTGACAACTATAGTAAGACTATAATTATATTATAGTATTATTTATATATAAAAAAATCTAAATATCTAAAATCAATATTGGCAATTATTATTAATTTCTAAATTTAAATCATAAAAAGCATCTAAAACTGAATGATAGATAGATATATTGATATAATTAATAAAATACAAAGGGTATTTAGTATATGAGGCTACATAAATATTTTCAATGAGAATTCAATACTTTAATATTAGATTTGAATATTGATTTTAAAAAGATATTTTTATTAATATTAGAAAGGAACTTCATTCTTTTTACATATAAATATTTTAATATTTTAGTTAAATTTATGTTATTATAATCAAATTTGAATCAACTAATTCATCAACAACAACTTCTTCAATATTGTTGGAATACATTTGAATTAGGGAAATTAATTAAAATGTATTCCTACGATATTGATAATAAATTTTTTAAATTAAAAAATTATTCAAATTTAACAAATAACGTAATTTACATAATAAATTAAGAATTAAAACTAAAAATCAAATACTAGAGCATAAAATTCAAGACCTCTCAATAATTGTTCCTCTATTTTAAAAAATAAAACGTAAGTAAATATTTCAACTCAATAATTCCTGAACTTGTAAGCTTTATTAAATACTTAACTATATAATGATCTCATTAAATTCTATTATCATAAAAAATTATAAAACTTAAATTTTAGAACTTACGAATTCATAACCTTGTATAACTCAATTGCAATTATAAACAAATTAAATGGCTTGACCTAACCTTTATAGATAAATTTAAAAATACATCTCTGCCAAATAACAGATAATAATTGGGATAATATAAATGAAATTAAACATAAAAATGGCTAATCATAATTAATCCATGACATTTTTCATAAACTATACAAAAAACTATTATTTATACATTTTTTTCTCTTATTAATTAAATTTAGTCCATCAATCCTAATTAAAGGCAGCTGTTAATCATTTTAATTTAATTTATTACACTTTGTTTTCTATTTTATCAATGATTTTTAGTTTGAAATTTCTTCTGAAAAGAAAACGTCCAGCAATAATAGAATTATAAAATAATTATAGTATAAAAATAAGAATACTCAGAATTTTGTCATCTTTTACAAAATATAAATACTCTTAAATAGTAAACATTTAAAATCAAAGTTAACAGAACGGCCATGCATATCTCATTTTATTTTTTAGAGTAATTTAATAATTTAAATAAACAATACTGGCTTCTATTTCAGCTTACACTATTAAAGCAAAATTTGTTTATATTAATCTAATTTAAGTAATAATAAAATTAATCTCGATAATTAATTAACAACAATATTTTATATTAATATATCTTGTTTATCGAGACCATATCTTTATAAACTAAAACATACAATGATTAAGACTTATAGTAAATGAGGGGATTGTCTTCTCGAATAAGTCCTTCATACTGTCCCTTTAACTTTCCATTCCTTATCTTCTTTGATAAACCCTTTTTATTAACATCATCTAAAATTTGAATTGTTTATAAAAATGATGAAACTAAACTAGCGAAGATGAATACTTTTTGATTACTCTTTTTATGATTAATTCAAATTAAGTGAGATTAGATTTAAGGAATTAGCATAAAGATAATATATCTCTACTCTATTTGAGTGATTGCGAATGTACGCATTAAAATATAAATTCAATTAGTAAGGTTGGTAGTTCAGTTTTGTTTTTAAATGATACTTGTGCTAGTATTTAGAAGTCTATTTTGATTATGTTTATGAGTTTGTATCTGTTTTTTTTACATTCTGGATAAGCATGGCTAATCATTAACTTGCTTTTATAGTCCTAATCCAGATTGTGTAAGAATTCCAGCATCAAATCTAGTTTATATAGTTTCCTAGAGTGGATACAATTAACAGATAAAGCTAGTTTAATTCAACTTAATTTTAGTTTATCATGATTATTTTTAATATAAAAAGAATTTCAATATAAATTCTTAATAATTCTGTACAGAAACTTAATAAGTTGTCAAATTAAATTTAATTTATCGTACTAATCAAAGATTTTATTTTTATGTTTGATATTAAACTTGCTATTCTTTGTTATTAATTACTGTACTTGTAACAATTTGCTTAGTGAATTGATTTGAGTTAATATTGATAAAATATAAAACAAATAGGTAAATTGTCATAAAGCAAATCAACTTTCAAGGATTATATTATATAACTGCCATTAATTTGATATTACCAAGAATTTAATTTGATTTGTACAGACTCTAAATTTCCAAAGACTTTTGATTGTACAAATTGTACATTGTACATTTAGTTCCAGGTATAACTAGAATAGAATAAAGAACAGTTATTAGAGGTACTAAATAGTTGACATTGATGAATTCAAATGTACAATGTACAGATTGTACACTTAGAACTCTTTGATTTTTTAAACCCAATAGAATAAAGAAAAGTGTACAGTAGATTACGAAATTGATTTAGTCAGTGATGTTATTTATTTAAATTAATTAATTGCACATTTCACAAGAGAGGTTCTCCTTCTTCATCTTATGTCATCTCGGCGGTGTCCAATGCATTCTGCTCGTCTATCCCATCTTTTTGTCTCAATTCCCTGCTCTTGATCACCCCATCATCTTAGAGTCTTTGTCTAAAGTACTTTGCTAACTGAATTTTACTAAATGGAAACTATTGAGCCCCCTCCGCATTCATTTTACTTTTTTCCATTTATACCATTATTATTCTTGTGTAGAATGCCTCTCTATCAGCAACTTCCATTCTATTAAAAGGAGTGCTGTTAGACGTGATCAATACTTGGCACCCGACATACTTGATCTCATTAGGTTGGTACTTGATACTGATTGCATAGCCCTCGCCCTCTAAAAAGATTTTCATTCTTGCCAAATTCCCCTTGCTAAAAAAGTATTTGTGATTGATCTCGTTCATTATGATCAGGGCAGGAGCAGATAATGGCTTGCTACTGTCTACCAAGAAGTTGTTATCACCTTCAATCAACCTCTCTGTTTCAAATATCTGCTCAATCATCCTTACAAGTGTTGTCTTCGCTGTGTCTGGGTCTCCCCACATCCATACTCCGTTTACCTTCTGAGGGCATCTTCTAAAGATCACAGAATACAATGCCTCTATAGTATCAAAGTAATTGCATTCTCTAAGGAACTAACTGTTAATCTCTGGTGTACATTTATCTTTACTGGTAGCGCTCTCTATAAAACCCATCAATTGTTCAATCTTAGGTAGCTGAGCCAATTTGTTGGACCCGATCTTCTTTAGATATCTTTCATGCACTCTCAGCTGGTTGTCACATTTGCTAATTTGTGCGAGCTTCTTGATATCGTCTTTGTTCTCTTCGTACATATCTGAAACACCAGACAAGCGGCCAAGTTACATGTCACCAATGAACCCTTCAACAATATCCTTTTTAGTATTCTCATCGCCTTGATTTAGAGAGCTTAATCTTCCAGACTGGACTTAACTGCATCTATTCTAGATCATTATCTCAAACTTCTCTGGGTCCCCCAATACTAGCTAAATATTCTCTGGTTTTCTAAAAAGATTCTTTGCTTCTAACGCTCCAATCTGTTGTGCATTCAAACTTTATTGATCTAGTTCCTTGAATCCTTTGTATCTAGTGGCGGTAAAATAACTTTTTGAAAGGCCGGCCTCGCCATCCTTAACGTGAATGCTCAAGTAATTTTGATCTGTGAAAGTATCTCTGAACTGTAAAACATAGCCTAGTCTTTCATGAGTATTTACTATTCTCTCCTGAAAATCTTGAAAGTTCTCCTGATCTTTAAAGAGCTGAATCTTAAAGAGAAAAAAGGTTTGTAGATTGTATTTCTGGTTGATTTTAGTTTCCATACGTCTATTACTATTTAGTTTAATAACAAAGAAGGGAGTAGAAAAAGCTAGAGACATCCCATGATTGAAATATTTAATTTATTGAAATATTAATTAATTTTAAATAAATAAATAACATCACTGACTAAATCAATTTCGTAATCTACTGTACACTTTTCTTTATTCTATTGGGTTTAAAAAATCAAAGAGTTCTAAGTGTACAATCTGTACATTGTACATTTGAATTCATCAATGTCAACTATTTAGTACCTCTAATAACTGTTCTTTATTCTATTCTAGTTATACCTGGAACTAAATGTACAATGTACAATTTGTACAATCAAAAGTCTTTGGAAATTTAGAGTCTGTACAAATCAAATTAAATTCTTGGTAATATCAAATTAATGGCAGTTATATAATATAATCCTTGAAAGTTGATTTGCTTTATGACAATTTACCTATTTGTTTTATATTTTATCAATAGTACTTTCTTTTGATTCGATAAAGATATATTAGGATAACTATTGATATTAGTGTGTAATATTATTTTTATTATACTTCAGTTTGATTTAGATGTGTATTATTTAAGATTAAAAAGATTTTATGAATTAAGTATTACTACATACTCTTGAGTAATTTAATGATTTTATTAGAGTTCATTATTCAATTATTTTTAAAATTGTTTTCATTTTATAATTAGATTACAATAGATTGAGGAGTATCCTTATCTTATTATAAAAGTTACTATTTCAGAATGAAAAAAAATTATTAATTTATTACCTTATTGATTCAGATAACGAGAATTCCTCTCTAAGTATGATATTTATATAATAATAATTTCTATAATATCAATATATGTTTGCAATTTCCCTATCTTCGATTTGAAATAAATTAATAAATATAGTATAATTTATTTACTTATAATATATTAAAAACTTACATCAAATGATTGCTAAAAAATTTGAAAATATAAATTTATATATTTAAATATTTCTTATAAGTATTTTATTTGTTAGTAATTAAATGAATATTTATTGACTTAGATAACAATTTTACTTTCAATGTTATAGTTTATTTATTGTTTTTATGTTTTAAATAAATTTGTATTATAAAGTGAATTATAACACCATATTATAATTTTTAAAAATTTATTTTTATTGTCATATTGCTTAATATTAAATTATCAATTTTTTATAATATATTTGGAAATAAATTGAAATTTCTGCTTATAATATAAACGTATATTGATCAACGATGATAAGGCAGCTACTCTCACATAAATGCAAGTTACAAAAAACATATCTAATTTTTTATTTTTAAAAGAAGTAAACCAGAAGTAAGAGCAGGTGTGGCAAAAGACAGATAACTAGTAGAAATGAACAGAATAGAGATTCATCGAAATTAAGAACGAAATGCTAGACTATCTTAAGAAGAGTTTTTGCTAGGTAACATTCTTATAATTCATATTCTGATTATTTAATTATTATTCGATTAAGCTGTTTAAATAATCACTTTAAAGTAAATTTTTTCCTTGTTTTTTGTTATTATCGTTAGTTCATAATTTTTCTATAGTTAAGATCTCCCATTATGTCTTGATCATTTTTACTTTATTTAAATACGACGATTTACTAAATTTTCTTCAGTATTAATTAATATTATTTTATAAAATATTTGCTTTTTAACTCCAATTAAATAATTTGATTAAACAAATAATTTATTTGATATTTATCAAATTAATAAGAAATAAAATTAAATATTGATTAAGTATCAAACAAAAAGGTAAAATGAGATAATTTCTAAATAAAAATACATTCTTTATAATTTTAATTGTAATTTTTTAGTTATTAATTAATTTTAATAATGTAAAGAAACAAATCCTGTATACACTTTTAAGTAAAATCAGCAAAGGCTATATTGGTTGCTTGATTTATTGAGATTTCTTTCAGATTTGCTTTGAGTTCTTTTTTTTCTGGCCAATCTGCTTCTTGGGATCTTAACTCGGAAAGCTTTCTCAATCTTTTTTATGTTATCGTGGGGTGTATGCTGCTTTACCTGATTTATTATCAACGATTGTTCAAATCTTCTCATGACGATCTTAACAAATTGAGCAACCTCCTTCTCTAACCTAATCTTTAGGTCTGCCTAAGCTCAATACTAGAAAGAGATCTTCTCGTACTTTTTTTTCTATTAAGTCATCATCTCATAGTAAAAATCAGTGATGGTACTAGCTTACTTATTTGTAGATTGGCATAAATAAGCACCAGCATTGTCTGTTTAACTGGACCAGGTCTCAAGTGATTTCCTGAAGTACACCGTAGGAGATACCGTCGTTATCTTGCTTTGGTTTCTTTTGATTCTTGAATTTTGTCTTGACTTCGTTCCCTTACATTAATTACATTTGTGATTCTTTATTAAAAATAGTTAGTTACAAATACATCAAAGTTAAAATAATATAGAATATATTTTATTTTTAAAATTATCTCATTTTATATTTTTGTTTGATACTTTATCAATATTTATAATAAAACAGAAGTTAAAAGAAACAAAATAACAATTATAAAAACATTTAATTTAAACTATATAAATTGTCATGAATAAAACAAATTAAATAATATAATTAGGATTAAATCATAATAGTGAATACACTTCAATCTCTAATACTTTGAAGTAATATTATCCAGCTAAATATGATTGTGCTTCATTTGATCTATACTTATATCCATTAGGTGGTTCATAAGTTTCTCCTAAATTACATAAACTATTACTATTCTTATCACAATAATCATCAATACCAATATCACCACCACCAAATGCACACATCCAATCCTTACAATGTCCAACTGCCTATTCTTAATTTCTATATTGTTTATGGATGGATCTCTTACTCAAACTAAACACAAATGCAGAGGGGTCTTCATTATATTTATTAGAAGATGGTGATGTCCATGAAATAGATGTAAGAATATTACAATTTATTGGGGAAAAAGTATAATAATAATAACTTTATAAATTTATGAATATTATTTATTGTTTAAAATTAATAAAGTGTCTATATTTTAGAATAAAATATCTATTTAATTAACCTAATAAGTTAAATTAATTATCGATAAATTTTCTAATAAATTTAATTTAATAATTTATAATTATAATTATTATGATATTTCCAAAAATATATTTATTTATAAATAAAAATATAATCAGAATACGATTGATTAAATAATAAAATTAATCATATTGTGATAGAGTTATACCATTTGAAATATTAAAAACTATTAGAAGATCTGTTTGTATTTTATAAGATAAATTGTTATTTTTAGTTATCATAAATTGAATTAAGTGAATTAATCATGATTGATTAATCAAAATTTGAATATAAAATGGGGCATTGACAAGCTACATCATTGTCTTAAATGGTGCTTCTTCTACACATTTTTCATCTACACGTTCATCATGGTCGATGCTAGTTTGATTCTTCGTCTTTGAGACATCAAAAGTTGATAGTCAACAGCTCGAAATGCTTCAAGCTCAATCACATCTCGATTTAAGAGCGACTTCACGAAAGTCATTTGACAGGACAAAACCCCAATTTTTAATCTCAAATTTTAATAATTTTGATAATTTTAATCAAAATTGTTAGACTGAGCTTTAATATATTATTTTTAGAACAATAATATCAAAAGAATGATTAATTAAATTTCTCTATAAAGTTAAACTACTAATCTAAAAATAATATATTAAAGCTCAGTCTAACAATTTTGATTAAAATTATTCAAAATTATTAAAATTTGAGATTAAAAATTGGGGTTTTGTCCTGTCAAATGACTTTCGTGAAGTCGCTCTTAAATCGAGATGTGATTGAGCTTGAAGCATTTCGAGCTGTTGACTATCAACTTTTGATGTCTCAAAGACGAAGAATCAAACTAGCATCGACCATGATGAACGTGTAGATGAAAAATGTGTAGAAGAAGCACCATTTAAGACAATGATGTAGCTTGTCAATGCCCCATTTTATATTCAAATTTTGATTAATCAATCATGATTAATTCACTTAATTCAATTTATGATAACTAGAAATAAAAGTTTGCTTTTGGATTAGATATTAAGATAATTCCAACATAATTAATTATACCATAGTTTTTCTTTTTGATTTTTAATATGATATAATAAATGTTTTTGTTTCTATTTTTCAGCAGTATAATATTGTTCTTTCATTTCTAAAATGATGATTTTTAAACCTATTATATTTTAGAGCTATAGATTTTGTTAATATGTAACTATTTACTCTTTTATATTGAATTTCATATTCTCTTTTTATTATTCAAATTATAATTGTTGTCAATTTAATAAAATATTATACTTACATCTACGCATCATACATGATAAACTTAAATGAAAGATCTTAATTATTTTTATTGAAGTTTTTTATTGGAAAAATTAAAATAAGTATATGCCATTTTAATTAATCAGGATTAAATTTATAAGTTTATATTTATTTTTTTTACTTTTATTACCCTATTCCTAGTTTACTAAATAATATATTAATCTATTAAAACCATTATATTATTTCCAATGTATCTGAAAAAAATATAAGCTTTCAATCAATTTTGAATTTACAAATCTCCAACACTAAGTGTTCCGACCGACAACCCCCACCCACCCCCCACCCCATCCCCCGACCCACCTATACCCCAACCTATACCTGACCCCATCCCCCACCCCATCCCCCACCCCACCCATAAAATACCCTATTTCATATGAAAAAAGTTATCCCTAGAGTCTCAATCGACTTCCTTCTTGACTTCTCGAACTCATAATAATTATATATTATATAAAAATGTCTAAATTTTTAAAAAATATCCTTTTTAAGCTATTTTTTAATATATTTCATTATTTTTTTATATAAATTAGTTTACATTAGGCATATATTTTTGTAGACACACTTTTCATTTAAAATGATTCGTATAGATTTTTATACTATATACTCATAAAAATAATAGCAAAAGATTTTATGAACTATATTAAATTATATAAATTTTATTTTGAATTATTTTATTCCTTAAATCAACGCCATTCGACATATATCCAAAAAATATTCTTAGCAATTTTTCAATTTTTGTTTTTTATTATTAATTGGTAAAAAATTTCATTTAAATAATAAAAATAAAAATTGAAAAATTGCTAAGAATATTTTTTGGATATATGTCGAATGG
>ARYC01009622.1:0-14012 GCA_000711775.1 Oxytricha trifallax | reverse complement strand
TAACTTGGAAAAATGTCTTAGAGATAAAAATAAAAACCAAACCTTCATAATAAGGGAATTACACATATTCTTTAAGATAAAATGGTACAAATATAGATTCAACTTTCCAACTACAAAACCCAAAGTCTATTATCAATATTAGATAAACCAGGTACTTCATTGATCAACTTCCCACAAATAATAGAGATATTAGACAAGTAATTCGAAGACATTGATATCAAGGCAAAAATTTACAACATAACATACAATAACCTCAGATAAAATTTTACATTAATGTCATTGGAACAAAACTATCTCAAATATATAACATATTCATGTTAGAATCCAGTTAACTAGCCGAACATATCTGAGCATGGGATGGAAAGAAGACTTTCCCCAAACTAGACTTAAATTGGATAGGTAAACTAACAGGCATACTAGGGATTACGGTACTCTTATCTGCAGTCTATACTAGTATATTATGGGAGCCCTAAAAAACATCTATGTTCAATAAAATAGAAAACCAATAGACAGTGAAGATTACTAGGAAGCAATATACGTGCTTATTGATGAACTAAAACTCAGATTGGGAATGAGAACACTGAGTGAAAAAGTAGACAACTATCTACTTAGAGCAGCCAAGAGATCCATATTAGATCTTCAAAATTTCGAGGAAAGACATAATCCAGAGAAATTTGAAACAATGGAAGTCTATTATTAAGGCTTTAGATGCATATGACGACATTAAGTAACTGAATTGAGAACAACTAAATGAAAAGGGCTTGACCCTTATATATTTACATATATATATGATCAAGGGTCCCCAGAGAAATGTGATCATATTATTATTATTCTTCTTATTACTTTTAGTTGCTTCTTGCTCACATTTGGAGGCAAATAAAAATATAAAATAAATGGATAAGGAACTGATATAAAATTCATTATTTGTTTATAAAATTAAATTAAGAGCATACTCTGAATATCAAAACTTTATTTTATTCAAAACTTATTTTTAAATTAGAATATAAATATTTATATATATTTAATATTAATTTAATAGAATTACCCTTCTTTTTATTACTTACCTATATATTTAGTTTATTTCTGTGTTTATGATTATTGGCATATTCTATCATAATATAAAATAACAAAATAAAATATTAACTATAAAATAATCATTCGTGGCTAGTCTACATTATTTTATCATCTTTTACACTTTGAAACTTCCTCTTTTTATCACTAAATCACTATCTTCTGAATGTTTTTAGATTATTTTCTAAGTTTACCTCAATTGTCTTATAGTCATGCAGTTTAATCAACGAATTCTGGGTCCTCTCACCAGCTATTTTTTAAGATAGGCATATAATTAATTAAACTTAAATTGATTTTTCGCTGACTTAGGCACAAGTATCAATCAAAACCCCAAAACCCTTTCAGTAGTTTGATTGAGTTTTGATTGATAAAAGTAGACTTTTAGTGCATACTTTATTAGGGTTTTAATAGGGTTTATGTAGGGGTTTTATGTTTAAATATTAGTATTTTAAGTGAGTATAACAAGCGAGTTTTTAAAATATTTCACACAAACATAAGCTTAGAGTCATGTGGTAGTTCTCTTAATTTTATCTTTCTAAGTTGATGTTTGATTGTTTCTATTGTTTGTTAATTCGCTTAGCTTGGCTTGATAATAGTTGAGTATGCAAGTTCTTTGAGACCTCCATTTATTTTTTTTTTATCGAGATATTGTTTGATTCTTTGCTTAGAATCTCTCTCACCCCTGCAGCTAAAGTAATCGTTTCTTGGCATGTCGCTCTTATTATTATTACTGCTAGAGCCCAGATATCCCATTAAGTGTCTCCATCTCTCCAATCCTCTCTCTGGGAAATATCCAGGAGTGCCGTATACATTTATGCAGAGGCTTGCACTCTTTGAGCTCTGTTGAAGTCTATAATATAAACTCTAAGAGGCTAAGAGGCTGAAAGTTTATCATGATGTTCTCTGGCTTTAAGTCTCTCTCTATGAACATAACCTAGCTTGTGAAGCTCTTCAATCCCCTCAACTATCTGCTATACTATCTAGCTACTTTATCTCTGACATCTATTGTCAGATAAGAATTCTCTGTAAGTCATTTCTAGTAAAAGGAAGCCTGAAGGCTTCATGATCTTTACCAAGTAAAATAGCATCAAGCTAGATGATATGCATGTACTCATTTAACTTTGCCTATTAAAGAGCATAATACTCATTAGCAAATTCCATTTGGAACTTGTCATCAGCAAGGAAGTAATTGAATGGATATATCTTGTAAGCATATTAGTCATCAGTAATGACTGTCTTTTTTATTTTATCTTCAAGAGTGAGGTAGCTTTCTAGGCAAGAATCTAAGTCAATAATTTTTAATATGGGAATCTTCATTGCCTCTATTTTAACCATGATTTTATTGATATCAGAGACTGGAAAGTTCTTGACCGCTTTCTTCGTTTTAACTTACTTCTACACTTTAACTCTAAGGGACTTTACTGGGTTTCTTGATCTTCTTTTTTAGAGGAATCTATTTCCTGTAGGTTCATGAATAAAGAAAAAAACTTTTATTATGCTTTTTCTTCAAGTGAAATTTGAGGTCTCTTGAATAAGAATATGGTTTCCTCACAGACATACTTCCCATCTTTCTTTTAATGCTTGAGATATAACCTTGGCATATCGTTGTGTATATCTCTCAGTGTCTCTTATTAGTTGACTTGTAAGGGAAAACTTTATTGCATTCTTTGCATTAATAGTCAACTTTGGCTGGTATTTATTAATGCTCTATGGAGGGTTGTTTAGACTCCCTCTCAATTTGCACAACTTCTATGATAACCTCCTACTTAAATTAAATTTAAATCTCAAAGCTAAACTGATCAAAGTTGTCATAAGAAGGCTCTCACTGAGTACCAGCGTCTCCGGTCTCTACTTTTCTTGGTTGCTAGAATGATAATTTTTATTGACTTTACCCAAGTAATGCCACTCTTCTCAAAAGGTTAGCGCTCATTTTAGTTTGCTGATAAATTTTATTATAATAATTTTAAAATATACCTTGATAAACTATAATAGTCGAGTATAAGACACTCTGGTAGATTCTGGGCTGAGAGGTAAAAAAATTAAATAACCATAGAAGATTTTAAGTTGACATATTTAATGAGAAATTTATTCGTTTTAGTAAATTAAAATACTCCTAATGAAGTTTTGTTTCTCTAGGAGGTCTTCCAAATCAAGTTTGAACTTAATTTCGAGGACCTCCTAAAATAATAAAACATTATTAGGGGCAATTTAAGGGAGATAGATTAATAAAAATGGAAATCAATCTGTAAAACTTGGAGTAAGTTTTTCAATGTTTCTCCTCATATCTTTTCAAGGTTAATCTCCAGTAGGTAATTCCTATTTAGTAGTAAGATTTTATTAAACTTAGAATGGATATCTATAATTTTAAATTTCATTGACATTTCTAGAAAGAGGAATCAAGATGGAGTCTATGAATGATGCAATGAAGAGAATTTAATCTCAAGATTTAATAGGAAAATTTCGAAGTAAAGAGGACCTCTATAGGTACTTGGTTTAGCAAGGTAAACTTTTAACTAATACTAATAGATTAACCATAGTTGGATTGTTCTTGCTAACCCAGGAAGGAACTAAAATCTCATTCTTAAAAGCCTTACTGAGTGAAGAGAAAAAAGCATTTAAGTCTAATGAAATTAGAATGATTGAAATTCCTAACTACCCTGAGATATCAGTAAAAAATCTCTACGATGATGCTAAGAGTGATCCAGATGTTGCTTTCTAACTTTCATCAAAGTTACAGCTTTCTAATAAGTTGCCAGAGAAATACTTCTTCTTTGGTGTTCTTGAAACTCTAAAACCTGAGTACTTAAATGAAGTTATTTAAGAAGCTCATATGAAACGCTACAGCATCTCTCCTGAAGAAAAAAAGAAGTAAGGTATTAAAATAAGCGATACCTGGCTGTAGGGACTTCAAAAGCATCCTTTCATCTCAAGTAAGCTTAGTCTTCTAACTTTATAGAAAAACCTGGTACTGCTATATACATGATGAAGGAATGCAGCAAATTAAACAGAGAGAGAAAGTCTCAAGTAAAGCATGAATTGAGTAAGAGACTCTTCAAAGATTTCTAAAAGCCAGACGAGAAAAACATAGAAGCAGGGGCTGGCACTAAGAGAAGAAACATGGATCCAAGCAAGCCTTAAGAGGAAGAAAAGAAAGAGAAGCCAAATCCCTTTACGGGCAAATTTAATATGTGAACTTATTCATTCGTTTAAATCGAAAACTTATTTATATACACAAAATCTCCCTTCTCTTGCGCATACTTTAGCTTTCTCATCGCTGACTCTCTTAGCAGAGCACTCTTAATAAAATCTACTGTATCTATCTTCTAAGTCGTGCATCAAGTGATAGAGCAGCAATATTCTTATAATGACCTTTCAATAACCCCCAATATAAGTTAATTCCATTGAACTAAGGGCTGTAAGGAACATTAAATACAGGTGTTATATTAAGCCTTTCATATTCCTTCCTTGAGTCTTTAGTTTTATGAACTGACAAGTTATCAACGAATAGAATAATCTCTTAGTCAGCGTACTTATCTCTGAGTTATTGCAAGAACTTAATATATTATTCAGTCTTTATAGAACGAGGGTGAATAACATAAGTCTCGAGGCCACTATCTTCACTTATTCCACCAAGAATAGCATGAGTTTACACCTTAACTTTTTAGTCATAAACTTCTATATTACTATACCTCTTGTACCAAGACCTTGATATAAAGGTATTGAATGTAAATACTGCCTCATCAGCGTGTATAAACTTTATATTATGCTCTTAAGACCTCTGCATTTAATCGAATATATAATTTAAATTAGTCTTATAAAATGGAACATTAAAGTCAATCACTCTCTTAATGCGATTGACTGTCTTGTAAGATATTCCTTCTTTTTATATATGTTAGCTATCGATTAAGCAGATATGTGAAACTCAGGAAATTGGCTATGAAACATCACAGCCCTCTAGGCTAGAGAGAAATGAGCCCAGTATTTAAGAGTCTTATCATTAATAAGATATTCAATATGATGCTGCTAAAATTTTAAGGGTCTCTTAGGCTTAGAATTAAGATGCTATCTCTTTAAATTCAATGCTAATAGACAGTGAGACCTCACAGTTGCTGGAGATTTATGGAGTAGCCTTGCTATAGACGTATAATTCAGAACAGGCTTGAGTTATTCACTATAATCATCGCATCCATATCGCAACTTATACAATAAATCTATATATTCACTGTCATAAACTGACCCCAAACCTTCCAAATAATAACTTAAATTACTAATATTTAAACATTAAACCCCTACATAAACCCTACTAAAACCCTTTAAGTATGCACTAATAGTCTACTTTTATCAATCAAAAACTCAATCAATCTACTGAAAGGGTTTTGGGGTTTTGAATCGCTTTATCTTCAATCTTACTTGCTAGTCTGGAGAGCGATGTCACTGTCTTACCTGTAATAATAACTTTCTTCTTCTTTATATTCATACATGCTAAGATAGTTCTAGAGATTATCATTTGAGCAATATAAATTATTTGAATATAAAATAATGATTTGTTGAAACTTAAGAACTATAATATAATCCGATCTCTAAGGATTATATTTTTTTAGATTAAACGATTAGAAAATAACTAGGAAAGTGATTAAGGCATGTATAAACAAGGCTCTTCGTCTTCTTTCTCTTGCTTCTCTTCAAATCTGTATATTTCTGCTATGATTTATAATAAGATCATTAATTTTCTGATTATTTAGATGATGACTGCCAGTCTAAATGTATAAATATTAAATAACAAAAGTACTACAATTATAAATTCATTGACTAGTTTTAAACTACTCCATAATGAATTGGATGAAATTCTAAAAAAAATACTCATACTTAATTGGTTATAAACCTTCCATATCAGAAGGCTAAACTTTCCATTATAAAAATCAACAACTAATAACAAGCTAGAGAATTCTTAAAGAAAAGCTTTAATGAATTACTACAGAAATAATGAAAATAGCTAATTATCAACGACATACAACCTTAGTAATACTATACAATTAACTAATAGTAATAAACTACTTTAAATATTATTTGTTGATAAAACCCAGATTCACTTAAACTGACACCCCATAATTTAATTGACTAGTAACTAGACTTTAACAAAACAACAATTTAGTTAATTGAAATAAATCTAATTGGACAATTTAATAAACCATATACTTACGTTCTATCATTAAAAAAGAAGCTCTTCTCAAGGATGATTATAGAATGCAATTGTAATGGTAAACAATAATACCATAATGAGCCTAATCGATACTATAATATTTCAGAATTATACTAAAATGCAAATTTATAAGATTGTAAGTGTCTTCTTGGCAATACATTAAACAGGGGAATAAATAAGGAACCTTAAAATACGCCATAAACCTGTTTCTGACATAACAAATTGATTAGATTCATATCAGTGACTCATAAGACCCAACAAATCATATATAAGTTTAGTTAATTTACAACAATAATAAACATTAATGTATTTTATATTGTAAAAAAGTAAAGATATTCAAGTAAACTTTTCCATAGCAGATTTTTTGAAAGTAAAGATTTTAGTTTTTTAAAAACTTATTGATTATCAAATGATTAATATAGACACACAATTTGATAGTTAAGATATATAAATGTTAAACTCACAAATCTCACTCTTCAATTAAGAGCTATTTTTAGAAATAGATAAGAGACACATCTCGCAAATTTAGAATTCAAATAAAGAATAATTTAGCAATCTACTTCCACTCAACCTCTTAGAGAAATAAAAGAAGAAAGGAAGTGAGTAATGAACAGAAAAAGAAACGTAGGAGAAAGAGAACTATTTAATTATTATGTAATTTCCATATAATCAGTTTAACATAAACAAAAAGGGATTGTTTATTGGTATTGACTGAGTATATTAAACTCAGGGTTCTTCAGACAGACTAAATTAGATAATCTTATTATTATAATTTTATTATCTTTTTATATATGTAATATAATTGCATTCTAATATTTCCAATGCCATAACTTACATGCCTTAATTATGGTTTAACTATGATGCTAATACTCCCAACAAATGTATATTTTGCTTTCTTAAAAAGCCATTCTGTCTCCTTCTTTAACCAATCCGCTACACCACCCAATACAAAAAGGCATTCTATTATTTTGGCGTATTTCATTTATCGCTGCAATGTGCTGTTCCCTCTTAAGCTGATCTTGAGATCCTAAGCCACTCATATCACTGAAAGAGCAATTCATCTGCCTTTAAACTAGAGCGAGTGATTTATTGCTCATTTATAGCTACTTATACAATTAAGAACAGAATTAGATTCTAATTGAGCCAGAAACAATCTAATCTTGAGTAATTCATATCTTACTGGATAATATAGTTATTTTATTATAATGTATTTCGATGAGAGTATCAACTCAACAGAAATTGTTATAGCATGCTCATTTCATTCATAAAATTATTTAGAATATGCTTTAAACATCCAAAATAAGTCATCTTACCCTTAGTGTATCCCAAATTTCGACAGAAATTGTCACAATATATATTGACTCTTCAAGGTCATTAGTGGTTAGATTTATACTTTTGTAAGAACTATTTTGTATTTCAATATACGCTAAGTATCTCTATGCACCAACTATTTTACAACTATCTAATGTTGTTTACTGGAGATCCCCAGCCAAGCAGTCCTCATTTGAAGCTATGTTTTTCAAGAAACTTCAAATGAAACTATTAAAAAGAAAGTTGATGATATTGATACTTGATTATTAGATTATTCACAAAACTAAAATTACAGTTATGATTAAAGATCATATTGATTGTAAGCAGTTTATATCAGGGGCCAACTTCATCAATATAACTTTTAAATAAACCACAAATTACAATATTAATCTCGATCTTACATTGTTGTAATTTTTTTATTACAATTTAAATATTCAGCAATAAAATAATTCAAATTATATATATATTGATTATTATATTTTTGAAGATTAAAAGTTAGTGAATGTTACATTCGCCAAATACTTAACATAAAAAGTATGATTCTCTTCATATAGACCCATTTATAGTTGCTTAATTCTCACATTTCACTAAGATTCTTGGCATACTAAACATCAGTGAATTACCACAGGCAATCATAATGGTGCAGCTTCGATATATTAAATGAATGAGAACGACAATTACTTATCAATCAGTAGAAACATCGGAAATATCAGCACAACCAAAGATTATTAATTGGTTCAAATTCATTCAATGCAGGATGCATTGAATGAATCAATATTGATTTAAATAATTGCAGGTAATAACCCAATTTAATTAGTGTAATATTAATATGGATAAATCTATTAATTAGTTTTAATATATTATTATCCAGATAAAAATCAAATTTAATATTCAAGTAAATAGATTAATAATATAAGCGGCATTTAATAATAATAGTGATTATTAATAAAAATTGATGATTATTAAGATGGAAATTACCTATAACTTGAAGCTTAACTTTATAGAATACAACATCAATTAGTCAAAAATTGTAAGCGGATAGAGACGGTAATTGAGTAATTACACACCAACGAATGAAATAGCAGTAAATAGCGTAATTTAAGAATTTACAGTAAAGTTTATTATTAGCTTAAAATGAAAACAGGTTAATAATAAAATACTTATTATAGCAGATAAATTAAGGGAAGAATTTAATGGCATGTATTTGTATATAAATATAAATAAAATCACTATCATTATATATCTAGATATAATTAGTCATTATAAGGTTAATTTGCATATTACTATGATAATTATGCCCAATTTATTGTTAAGAAAACATTTATGATACTGCGCAAATTACATAGAAATATTTAAACTCATAAAGTCTCCCTTATATGTAGTTATGTGAATAAACTATTGATAATTATGGAAAATAATACTAGTATAAAATGTTTTATTATTAAAATTAATAATAAAAATATAATAATTATGTAATCACACTAACTCCCCCCATCGAATTTATAAATATATGTTAATAATTAATGTACTAATCCTATTCATTATGTGAATCTACAGTCGCTACTCATTAGCATCTCTGTCTCTGATAGTAGAATTCGATGAAGTTTTAAATTTCTCTAAATTTGAGTCTTTTTCAGTGAATCTTTCAATGTCTATTCCCACCATGCCAGCCATTTTAAGAACTATACTGTCTCCTTATATATCTATGAATCCCTTCATTAATCTTAACTCTATATTTTAGATGAGTCTATCTATGTAATCTACAATATATGTGTCTCCTTTCATTTAATAATTGCTGAAATTGTTTAATGAGTGTTTGTTGTCTGCGTAAATATTGATTGAAATGTTGAAAATTGTTAGTCCAAGGATAACTATTAGAACATCTACTCACTTAGCTCTTAAAGTTGGGAATGATTTGATCCCATGCAAGCATCATAGATGGCCAACCATTTATTAAGATTCATTTAGAAGTCAATCATGTATTGTAAATTGTCAATTTCTTATCCTCTGATATAGTTTATTCTAAACGCTTATGAATGCGGCATTTTTTAATTTAAACAAGTCATAAATATCTTATATATTATACTAAGGATATCTTTGAGTAGTCCAGCATTAGCTCATGAAACACTTGGGTTTTTTATGATGAAATAAAAAAATACCTTAAATATATTTAATATAATTTCTATCAATTATCAAAGTATGAATAAATGATCAAATATTGATAGATTCTAAATCAAAATATAATGGTTACATTTTTTATTGCTAGACTCATTAATAAAGTAAATGTGAATAAATCTTATATTTTATAAAAGATTAAATAGTTTTTAACAGAATTAAATTTCATATTTATCTTTATATAATATATTTTGGCAAACTCTAAACTAAATAAAAACTATAATTAACCATAATATATAAGATATATTTACTGGTGAAGTATTTCCTTACTAAAATTAATTAATATAAGCTAATAATTCAAATAAAACATTTTAATAAATATTTTTTATACCAAAATGAACTATTGAAAAATGAACTTTTCTTGTAAATTTTAGAAAAAAGTATAAAATTGCTATAAAAATTCTAAGTTTTGTATTAAAAATTTAGAATTATTTTATTATTCATAATTTTTTTGATTATTCCTGAAAAAAATGTTTTCATATTCTTTGTACCCAAAAACCTCTAGAAACAACTAGATTTAATTATGCTATGGAGACATCATACTGACCATAGTCTCACCCATGATTATCATAAAGCCTATATAAAAGTTGAGATCTTCATTCTGGATGAGAAAATCATAAAATAGTATGCCCTCTTAAACATCAAAAGAGTCCCTTTGCCCTTGTATTTATCTATTACTAACCAAAAGCCACAGAAATATGCATTAGAAGATTCTCTACCAGAAAAGATATGAGAGTACACTATTAAGACTCTTTATGACCCTGCTTAACAAGGCACTAGTGAAATTAGTTGATTTCGACAATTTCAGAGACTATTCATGGACCATGGTCAAGCAGTGTCTTACGATAATTGCTTATTTAATCTTGTTATTAAGATTATTTGTCATGGGAATATGATAACTTTGATATTAAATTTAATTATGTGTTTCATGCCAGTTAGATAAACTTATTTGTTTCAATTCCGATTAATCTTATTCTTATTGTAGAACTAGCTTATGGCTTAATTAAACTATGCCATCATTAGAATAGTATTTTTATAAATACCTTTATTATATTATTGATTATTGCTATAGTAACTTTAATGATGCGCTCAAATATGTTCCACATTGTCATCAGTATATAATTTTATTGAGTTCTGTTAATCAGTTTCATTGAAATCTGTTGCTTTAGTTGAGAATTACGTAGATTTCCAAAGTTCTACTTTGAAGTTTTTAATCATAATCTTAACACTATTGATTACTTATTGCCTGTGGTAAAAATTTGGGGGTGAAATATAAATTCATTAGTTATTGACTGTGTTTAATCTCAACCAAGTTTGGTCTTGAAACAATTTCGAGACTTGAAAGTTCTGCCATTTATATAACAGCAATACTTTTTAGAGCTCTTTAAATTAGGAATAATATTATTAATTAATTAACTATAGTTAAGATAGAGTGGGCATTATTCTTACATTTAGTAAGAGAGACAAATGCAATTCACTATTTTTAATAAGTTTGAATTAAACTTAACTTAAAACTGTAAGATTATTATTGTCATTCGTTGAGTATTAAATAATTTAATGAGTTAGCATAACTACTCTTCTTGAATATATTTTAAAGGAAATGTTTTGAATATTTAAAAATGTATGGACTAAATATTTAAATTTTTATGGATTATATGATAATCTTAAAGAACTGATGTAAAGTCTCGTACTTTTTTTTGTCAAATTTTACAAATGACATATTATTATTATTATTATTATCATTGTTATAGAGTAAATCTTATTTCGGTTTTAAGATAAATCTCTATTTTTTTCGGGTTTATAGCATTCAATATCATGTCATAGTAGAATATAGTTGCATAACTTAATATGTTGCAAATCATAATAATTTTAACTATTTAATATTAGGCAATCAAATTATGTAATTTAATAAACAAACTGCTGTAAAAATACGATTATCAACAAATGCAGTATTAAATGTATAAATGAAATTTTTTGCTTATAATTTATACTAGGTATCTTTATTGACTTCCACACGATTTTACTAAGCAAGAATAGGTGTGCTGATCTAATAACAGATAACTACTAAATTTATTTGCATTTAAGTTTGAAAGCCACTATAAGCTTCATGAAGATAATGCTCTCATCAGAAATTAATAATAAGAAATGTTATAATGAAATAATCTTTTATATTTAGTTGATACAAGTTATTAATAATTTGAATTGCATCAATTAGTTAGAAAGCATTCAAATAAGCTCTACTTAAAGATAGTAGTGATAAGTAACCTAAGATATAACAGTAGAGTATTGACATTTACAGTTTTGTAGCTGTTTACTCATGCCAAGAAGAGACTCCTATCACTATAGCATTTACAAAAGATTAAAATGTTAGATGGTCTTTTTTAATCAGAAATTATGATAAGTTACTATTGGGCCTGGATGGAGGAGCAATATTTCTGAATATTAATTGTCAAAAGTTCAGGAAGAAGCTTAATAAGTAGAATATAAAACTTACTTTTTAATACACAAACATTCAAAACCCCAAAACCCCTTAGTGAGGTTTATAAGTGCTTTGATTTGTAGGGTATAGTTGGGGTCTTATTGGGGTTAGTAGAGAAATTAGGCCTATTTACAAAATGAGAAATAGAAATTAGCGAAATTTAGGGTCGATTTATGATGAGAAATATTTAGATTTACTGCTTCAGCTTAGGTATGGTACGAGTATTAATATAGATTAAGTCAAACCAGTATTGAATTATGCAGCTATTGCAAAGCTCTTACACAAGAGTGCCTCTACTGTTAGATATCACTGCATGTTAGCTGTTTAGCATTTTAATTCTGGTACTTGAAAGCATCCTGCTAGAAAATAAAAGTTCTCACAGCATCATATTGACCACCTCTGTGACTCTAAGACTTTAAAGTATTGGGCACACTTTCCTCTAGACTAGCGAGCTGTAATGTTTCATCGCAAGTTTCCTGATATGCGCATCTCTCCTTAGACTATAGCCAACATTTATAGAAGAAATGGTATTACTTTCAAGACTGTCAACAGAGTGAAGAGAGTGATTGATTTTACAGTGCCATTTTATAGTAATAATTTAAACTATATATATGATTAAATGCAGAGAGCTATTGATAATAACATCAAGTTCATACATGCAGATGAAGCTGTGTTTACGTTCAACACTTTTATTAATAAGTCATGGTATAAGAAGTATGATAATATAGAAGTTTATGACTAAAAAGTTAAGGTAGTTACTCATGCAATTTTAGCTGGTATAAGTGAAGATTCAGGTTTAGAGATCACCCTCGCTCTATTAAGCGAGAGTAGTATATAGAGTTCCTACATAAGCTCAGAGAGAGTATAGCAACCAAGAGATCTTCCTGTTTGTTGATAACCTTTCAGTTCATAAGACTAAGGAGTCTAAGAAAGCTTATGACGACCTAAATTTAACTCCTGTTTATAACGTTCCTTATAGTCCTTAATTTAATGGAATAGAATTCTACTGGAGTTAAATCAAGACTCACTACAAGAAGCTGCTGCTGTATCATCTTATGCATGACTTGCCTATCGATACAGTAGACTTGATTCAAAGCAGCTGTAAGAGAGTGAGTGTAGATAAGATAACAGTTTGTGCGAGAGAGGGAAGAATGAATGTTTATAAATAAGTTTTAGATTTAAACGAATGAATATATTCACTTATTAATTGGCCCATAAAGGGGTTTGGCTTCTCTTTCTTCTCCTCTTCTTATGGCTTGCTTGGACCCATATTTCTTTTCTTTGTGCCAGCTCCTGCATCTATGTTCATTGCTTCTGGCTTTTAGACATCTTTATAAAGTCTCTTGCTCACTTCATAAATAGTCTATGACTTTCTCTCTCTGTAAACCTTCGCATGCTTTTTCATTAGGAATACACCAGTTCAGGTTTCCCTACAAAGTTATGAATCAAAGCTTACGAGAGAGGAATGGATGCTTCTTAAGCTCAGCGAGCCAGGTCTCGCTTATTAGTATGCCTTGCTTCTTTTAATCTTCAGGAGAAATAGAGTAGCGTTTTTTGTGAGCTTCAATGATCTCTCTGAGATAACTCTCTCTTAAAGTGCCAAGAACTCCAAAGAAGAAGCTCCTTCCTGGAAGCTTGTTAGAGAGTTGTTTCTTGGTAGGAAGATAAACTACCAACTCTTCATCTTTCATCGCATCCTCGTAGAGATTAGTGACTGAAATGTCTGGGTAGTTTGGTATATCTATCAACTTTATTTCACTGTTTTTGAAGGCTTTC
>ARYC01009621.1:0-22379 GCA_000711775.1 Oxytricha trifallax | reverse complement strand
TAATAAGCGAGACCTGGCTTGTGGAGCTTAAGAAGCATCCATACCTCTCTAGTAAGCTTTGACACATAACTTTGTAGGGAAACCTGGAACTGGTATATTCCTAATGAAAGAGCATGCGAAGGTTCACAGAGAGAGAAAGTCATAGACTATTTATGAAGTGAGCAAAAGACTTTATAAAGATGCCTAAAAGCCAGAAGAAATGAACATAGATTCAGGAGCTGGCACCAAGAGAAGAAATATGGGTCCAAGCAAGCCATAAGAAGAGGAGAAGAAAGAAAAGCCAAACCCCTTTATGGGTTAGTTTGGGGGGGCGATATCTGAACCTATGATTATTTTAACAGTAAGATATCGCCAAATAAATCTTAAAAACTATGTATAGGGTATTTTAAGGGTTAATAAAAATGATTTCGAAATCAAAAATTAAATATTGTTACTCGCTGATGTCGAAAAGATTAAAATTATCATAGCATTTATCATTAAGTTTTGCATTAAATTTTTGAAAATTTTATTTTTTTAAAAAGATTATTTTTTACCAAATCTTTATTTAAGATTATTTCAAAGCATGTGAAGACCGTGATTACGATATAAATCAATTCAAAAACATTGAATTCGATTATTTCACATTATTTAAAAAGTCTTTGAATTGATTTATATCGTAATCATGGTCTTCACATACTTTGAAATAATCTTAAATAAAGATTTGGTAAAAAATAAACTTTTTTAAAAAAATAAAATTTTCAAAAATTTAATGCAAAACTTAATGATAAATGCTATGATAATTTTAATCTTTTCGACATCAGCGAGTAACAATATTTTATTTTTGACTTAGAAATCATTTTTATTAACCCTTAAAATACTCTATACATAGTTTTTAAGATTTATTTGGCGATATCTTACTGTTAAAATAATCATAGGTTCAGATCTTCTGCTCCCCCCCACGTTGCTTCTAAATATGTGAACTTATTCATTCATTTAAATCTAAAACTTATTTATAAACATTCATTCTTCCTTCTCTCGCACAAACTGTTGTATTATCTATGCTTACTTACTTGCAGCTAATCTGAATCAAGTCTTCTGTATCTATAGGCAAATCATGCATTAGGTGATATAGCAGCAGTTTCTTGTAGTGGGTCTTTATTAAACTCCAGTAGAATTTAATTCCATTAAATTAAGTGCTGTAAGGAACAATGTAAAAAGGAGAAATCTTTAATTCTTCATAAGCTTTCTTAGACTCCTTGGTCATATGAGCTGAGAGGTTGTCAACAAACAGTTTGATCTCCTAATTGTTGTATTTATCTCTCAGCTTATGTAGTAACTCTATGTACTACTCTCGCTTAATAGAGCGAGGATGAATAACATAACTTTCTAAGCCAGAGTCTTCACTAATACCTGCCAAAATTGCATGGGTTACAACCTTTACTTTCTAATCGTAGACTTCTATATTATCATACTTCTTATACCAAGACTTATTAATAAAGGTGTGAAGGTAAACACAGCTTCATCAGCGTGTATGAACTTGATGTTATTGTCAATAGCCCTCTGCATTTAATCATATATATAGTTTAATTTAAACTATAAAATGGCACTGTAAAATCAATCACTCTCTTCACTCTGTTGACAGTCTTGAAAGTAATACCATTTCTTCTACAAATGTTGGCTATAGTTTATGGAGAGATACGCATGTCAGGAAACTTGCGATGAAACATCACAGCTCGCTAGTCTAGTGGAAAGTGTGCCCAATACTTTAAAGTCTTCGAATCACAGAGGCAGTTAATATGCTGCTGTGAGAACTTTTATTTTCTTGCAGGATGCTTTCTAGTGCCTGAAGTATAATGCTTAAACAGCCAACAAGCAATGATACCTAACTGTTGAGGCACTCTTGCACAGAAGCTTTGCTATAGCTGCATAATTCATTACAGGTTTGACTAAGTCTATATTAATGCTTGTACCATACCAAAGCTTAAGCAGTATATCTAAATATTACTCATCATAAATAGACCTTAATCTCACTAATTTCTATTTCTTATTTTGCAAATTGGCCTAATTTCTCTACTAACCCCAATAAGACCCCCAACTACACCCTACAAATCAAAGCACTTATAAACCTCACTAAGGGGTTTTGGTGTTTTGAATGGCTGAAGTCTTAAGTTCTTGATCTATTAGATTTCGTTCTATGAACGCTGCTATATTTTTGAACGAATTCATTATTTTCATCAATGAAAACTACTGTGAACCCGATATAAAGGTAATTTGCAATTCCTATTTGTAAATCTAATCGGGCTCGTTATCTTTTTTGGAGCTAGTAGGCTGGAGGATTCTTGATCTATTAGATACCTTTATTTTTAACATTCAATTATTTGTACAAGTTACAAAGGATAGAACTTAAGAGTTTAATTTCAGGGTGAGCTCTTTAAAAGAGAGCGTATCTTTAAGCTAATTTTTTACCTAGACTACTTAATCAGCGTATCATATAAGCAATCCATGCTTTGAATATATAAAGAGAGATTGGTTTTTTTCCTTTTATGCATTCATTTTGTTCCATACTTCATCAACTTAACTTTGAAAATCATTAAACCTATGAGAGCTGTCTTTTGCAACTTATCTGTATAATTTTCAAATCTAAATTATTTTAAGGTAACTTCTCGTTATATTTAAAATAGCTATGTAACTTAGCATCTCAACCTTTTTTTCTTGATATTGTGAATCCAAGAAACGACAAATAAATTCAAAGCTAACACGCTCTAAACATAGAACAAATTTATAAAGGATAAAATTTAAAGTTTCTTAATACACATTTAAGGTTTAAAGTAATATGTTTTCTTAAGATTCTAAAAAGTGTAGTTGAATTTTATAAGTAAAATGTTGTCAATATTGTTTCACAAATGTCAACAATCTTCCTTGATTTAAATATTCAACCTCACAAATGAAAATGAGTATTTAAGTAAATAAAAATATAAGTATAAGTATAAGTATAAATGTAAATAAAAATATAATAAATATGGAAATTCTTCCTAAAAACCATAAATGCCCAGTTACTACCTGCAAATAGTCAGGTTCAAGATTAGCTGTGTATTCGCATAAATAAAGAATCATTGGTTTTAAAAGATTCAAGAATAAAAGAAATGTCTTTGAATCTGATGATCGCAATTTCAGATTCATTTATAGATAATCTCTACATGCACACAAAAATAGTTGTCAAGAAAATACAAAAAAAGAGGATCATTAAAGAATTTAGACTTGTAGCAAATTACAACATATATTTAAACCACTTGGCTCAAGAACCTATAATAATCGAATGTGATGTTAGAGTACAAGAAATTTGGTATGAACATTATTAGAATTAGCTCCTCGGATCTCGAACATATTTAGAGCAGTAGTTATAGACCCACCCTGCCTGGGAGCTTACTGCTTTGATTTACCACATGACTGCCTTTCAGATAAGCAAATAAAAGAGATACAAATGCACCTTATTCAAGAAGATGGCTATTTGTTTATGCGGGTCACGAAAGGTAAACCTGAATGCGCTATTGTTTTTTTAAAAAGAAATGGTTATAGGTGGATAGAAACCATAGTTTGGGTCAAAACAAACAAGCCAGGAAAGATATATAGAGGACAAGGAAGAAACATTCAGCATAGGTTCGAGCTTTGTCTAGTAAGAGTCAAATGCAGCTATGAAAACAAGTCATTAAGCATAATAAAAATAAGAATGAACGTTATTGTTGAGCCAATGAGAAATATGTATTGGAGGTTTGATTCCCTCTTCATAATTGTAAAAAATACTTGCACCTGGAGGGCTATACCTAGAAAAATTTGGTCGGTCTCATAATATTAGGAGAGAGTGGACTACCTAAGGCAACTAGCTTTGATATATTCTAGTTTTTTTATTTAATACATTAATTTATTAACTAAGACTTTCAAATATTTATAAAAGTTACTCATCTAGGGACTTATAAATGAATGAACTAGAAAAAACGATTTAAAGTGAGTTAAAGAAAAATCAATATTATAAATATAAAATAAACATCCTGTACAAACAAAGAACCCCAAGAATGTCATATTCTATTATTTGAAGATGAATCCACCTATCTCATTATCCCTCAACTAACAAGATCCATACACTCTATTATCTTTTAAAGCATTTAGAAGGTATTAATGTGCTTATACAATACTATGTGTCTCTAGAAAACATATTAAATAATCGCACATGCATGCTTCAGTTTTTCACTTTTTAGTGATTGTAGATTTCTTTAATCTGATTTCAAATTCGTTTTAAATGGATAGTTAATTAGAGCTATTGCTGCGAGACAATCTTCTCTTTATCCCTGTAATATTCAAAAATCTATTTTATTTTTTTCTCCAGTTGTCATATCGTTTGGATGATGCCGACCTCTGCTGACATTTCTATCTCATTTCTATTATAAAATAATTTTTTTAATTTAATTTTTTTGGCTTATGACTCTCTCAACTCGCTGAGATGATGAAATTTAGATCATTTATTCAAAGAAAGATTTGGAGTTATATAAGGCCATTTTTGGTAAATAATCTTTAAATTTTCTATTATTTACATAATAATTTCAATTGTCCTAATTCCCTATTTATAATAAGAATACTTCTCTACTTTAAAGGAAATTCAAACTTGATTGATGCCAGCACTAAGACTTCTCATTTGGTACCTCGTTTGTATCTTCTTTATTAAGAATACGGTCAATTGATAATTGAGCTTGCAAGACAATCCAATGACAGTTTTAAATTTTCCTATTATAATAAAGATCTTCGAACATTTTCTCTGACATTTTTTATGGAAGGCTGACCTCTGTTGTCATTTCTATTTTCTACCCATTATCATAAATTCTTAATTCGAATTTATTTAGTATACGAGGTGATTCATAGTTCTAACTAAACCTGCCTCAAAATTGATAAGTAATTCAATTTTTATCTTTATATGTCTCACAAGATACCAATAATAATAAGCAGTACCGCATTGTCAAGTAAGTATTTTTGGAAACTTTGATAAAATTAAATATTATTAGACTCATTCCACTTCGAATAATTACTGTATAGTAAATCAGGTTGTTGGTTTATATTAATTAACTAATTGATATCTACCCTAGACTTATATACATATTTATATCTAATTAAATGATTTAAAAATGAAGAATACTTTTTAATACAGTATTATAATTAATATAATGAAGCTTTTAATAATATTTTTATTTTCTAAAAGTTGTGAAGTAAAAGTTTTTAATATACTACACTTTTAATTAAAACAACTAGAAATTAAATTCTTAATACAAACAAACTGCTTCACAATATAATGTTTCGTTGAACTTAAAAGAATTTAATTTTATTGTATCAAATCACAATTTCCTTAAATTCTACCGTGGTTAGTCGGGGTAGCTTAATATCAATAGCAACTAGTGCAATATTCCTTGATAAAAATTAATGCCATCATAATAATAATAATAATAATAATAATAATAATAATAATAATAATAATAATAATAATAATAAAAATAATAATAATAATAGTAATAAGATCACACTAAGGTCTCTAGAGACCCCCCGATCATAAATTTAGCATGAAAGCTTATAAGCGACAAGCCCTTTTATTTTAAATTTCTATATCATCTGATCTGTTCAATCTCTCACTCTTTCTCTGAAGAAGAACTGAGTTTGATCTATTGTCTGGTTCATTTCTGAGGTATAGTCATAGTAAGTAATGTCCTCATAAACTGTTAATCGGATATATTCTTTGAGTTCTTTTTGTGTTTCATAATTTGTGAAAAGAATTGTGAACTAGTTTCCATATAGTCTCTAGAATCGAAGACATGGCACCATTTGTTATTCAATTTTGAGTTTTCCATATTATTATTGGGGAATCATTGACAATAAAGTTAAAGATTATATATTAATTGTCAATCACTCTTTATATATAAATTACTTGAGTATATGTGTTTGATTCTTATTGGTTGATTATTGATTTAAATCTTGAATATTTATGGGTTTTAGGATTTAGGGATCCTAAGGTTTTATTAAAGAATTTTCGGTCTTGGAGTCGACTTGTTATTTTTATTTAGTTAATAAAACTCATACTTTATTGAGACTAGGTGCTATTAATACCTACATAGTTATCTTTTAATGTTTTTAGTTAGTTTATAATGGATAGTATTATATTAGATACATAATTTAACACTTGGGTGATTCCTTAATTACTAAAGTGGATTCAGTTGAGAAATCATTATAAGATTTTGGGTGATTCACAAATTTTGTTTTATTTATTAAATAGGGACTTTGACTCTCAAGGCCGTGAAGCAATAGAGAAAACACGTTTTTTTCCTATAAATTGGGTTGTATTGACTTTACCTATTTAGTGGGTAAATTATGGTAGAAGGTAGTAATGAGTTGGATCTCGAATCATTTGAGTCTCTGACAAAGACTTGAGGATTTAATGGAGGTAAGGTTCTAGGTTGTTGAGCATTAGGTAGACGTTCTTACTAAGATTAAATCATTGGATGATTATGTCTTTGTTATGGGAGAGTTGTTATCGACTGATGGTCTTCGGTCAGTGTGCTCACACTTATTTGAAGGAGAAATTGTCTAGATGAAAAGAGAGTGAACTTTTTGGAATTGGAACTGGCTTGATCTTCGCAGTGGCGAATGATTATTTAGTTTAATTGTGCCTGATTCTTTGTTAATCATTTCTATGTTTAACTTTAATGGTTTTTCGAGTGCTGGATAATGTTATCGCAACTGACTCTAAGAGTGTGAGCTTAATATACTACATGATATTGACCGCTCCTTGAAGTATACGGATGTTATAATCTCACTAAGTAGCTTATGAACTATTGCTCACAAAGTGGGAGTACTTTTTGGACTAGTATTGCAAAGCTGAAAAAACTTTATGCTTCCTGCCACAAGAACGGTTTACTTGATCTACCTACGTTCCTAATAACTTTCCATAACTTTTTAATTAAAGAATATATAATCGATTCCATTTTAAATTCTTGCGATCTTTTGAACACTTTGAGCAGCCTTCGCCTATTAAAGGATTTCTATCTAGAAATTCTGTAACATTAAGTTTTTAAGGTCTAGAAATCTTCTTCTTCTTAACTAGTTAGAATCAGAGATGATAGAGTTTTCCGCTGTAGCGATATAAATTCCCCAAAATTATTTCTAGATACCTTTGAGAAAGTATTAAGTTACTCTCTGTATTGTAAGCCTCGTTAGTCATTTAAGAACAAATATTAGGAATAAAGAACAAATAAATATAAAGAAAGATTTTAATGGCGTAAATTATAAAATTTTTGGCTAATTTTTAAAACAATTGACTCGATTAATTGTCCTTATAAAATGAACCATTCAGGGTGTGTAAAATTATTATTAACCTAATTATAATTAATTTTAGCCAATTATAATTTAAGTTTTAATGTGTTGTTCTAAACCCTATCTTGTACCTTAATTGAATCATGGTGTTTTATTTAGTTGCAATTTTCGGAATGATCAATTGTCTTAGTTTTTTCTTGTCTTTTTCTGGATAACTTTGGTAATTTAGCATAAGAAGATAAGAAGGTATCACGGTTTCTCTCAATTAAACTCAAATTTTACAAAGGAAAATCTGCTTCTCTATCATTATTATTACAATAGCCAGCATGTTTTTATAGCAACTAGTCCTTTTATATTCATAAAGATTTAGATTGGCAATTTTTATTTTCTGTTCTAATAACACAGTAGAATTAATGACTATAAACGTGGGATGAGGAATTAATGCGATTACTCACACATAAAAATTGACTCGAACTTTAAGTTTATATTAAGTTATTTGGTTATTGATATAAATAGTGAGAACAACTTTTCACGAAAACTAAGGTCATCGCATATTAAAATGCACTTATCTTTGCGGCTAGAGGTTTTGAGAGTACACTATCGATTTTTCACTCTCTTGTTATCACTTGTGATATCTAAAAAGCCATTCAGTTGTGTGAATCCCATATATTTGATCATTGACATAACTCCCGCAAAGTAATAATCCTTCTCTTGGGACTATAATGAATAATGTATCGTCTAGCTGATATTTAGCCCAAGCTTAAAGATCTCAAGCATATGGCAGATGATCATCTAAATGTATCCATTTTGATTAGAATTTACTATCACCTCAGTGTTTTGTATTATGTTTGCTGCAAGTTTCATTCTCAATATGATTCTAAGATGCTTAGAATCATAATGCATTTCTAGAGGCCTACAGTATGTTTTGCTATAAGCTAAAGTCTACGGTCTCGTAATAGCAACACTAGCATAACTACTATTTAGGCGAGGGCAGCACCTAAGTCTTTTGCTTGTAACTCTCCCCGTTCTAAAGACATATAAGTATTTATAAATAATATTTCTGATTTTACTACCATATTTCAATTTTGAATTTATTTTATTTAAAAAAATAATAAGATTTAACATAAAGAATGTTCTTGGGTAGTTGAAGATCAATAAAAAAACATATTAGCGCTTTTATAAAATGAATAGTCTTTTCCTTTGAAATCTAGGCTAAAAAATAAATACCAACTATTAGTGCTTTTATCTATTTATTTCTTGTATGATAGTAAACATTGAGTTACTTATATATGTTTCTTTTCATTTTTGAATTATCTATATTGCTTAAAAGCATTCGTTAATCAATGTATACATTCAATAGAGTATTTGGTTATAATTATTTTATATCTTTGGCTATGTTTTTAAGTAGCTCAAATGACTTCCCCTATAAATAAATAAGTCAGACCTAATTTCTTGTTGGGGAATATATTAATCGAAATCTTATAAAAATAATTACTCTTTATTAGTATATAGATTTAATCATTTAAAATTAATTTATTCAATTTCATAATTAAATATTTTATTCATTTATATGTAAGATAAGAGTTTTGAGATTCTGTTAGTTTAGGATATAAATGTCAAGTGAGACTTATTTTGATTGTAATGCAGCAACATTCTATTTTTATAGTGATCAAGTTAAAACAATTAACGAATTAACAGGGAATATTAATGTTTCTATTAAAATATGAATAGGTAAGTTACTACATTAAAGCTGAGTTAAGATTTGGAGATGAGCTCCTATTGTTAATTTATATTTCTAATACAAAACTTATCTTATATATATATATTGTATTATTATTATAAATATAAAATTAATAATCATCAAATTTGTGCAATATCATATACTTGCAATAAATATAGGCCAATAATCAATTTGGCCTTTTAGGATCTTCAGACTCAGCAGTCCCAGCTAAACTAATTTGGAATTAATCCTGCTCACAGATTCACCAAAATCATTGAAAACAGGTGATTTATTGAAATTAAATTTGAAATGCTGATGAAATGTGTTTGATTGAGCACTTTTGTAATGGTGGCATTAGTGACTATTATCGATTAGACACAGAGATCTCTCAATGAATACTCTGAGAAATGTAGATAATAGAGAATCTGAGATTGAGAGAAATGTTAATTGTGGGATCATGATGAATCAGTCCTAGTTTGCCTTCTTTTGTGTTGACTCTAAAGTTCTACTTATATTTGATATGATTAATATTATTAAATTATAATTAATATTTATTATCATATATACTACGATAGTTTTTATATAACATTGAATGTGATTAATTTATACTTATGAAAATATAGTTTAAGTAATTTCTGAATGCTAAAGCATTAAATATGATAGTTGTTGCCATTGAAGTAGTTGCAAAAGTTCAAAGCCTTGATCTTTAAATCACAACTCTGGCTTCGGGAAGGTCTAAGTAGTATTTATTCAATTTATTTCACTTATTTATTAATTATCAAACATATTTGTATTTTACATTTATTTAATTTGATTTAAATCATAATATTATTATTATTGATATTAATTTAGAAATTAAATTAAATATTTAATTATGAATTAAATATTAAATTATTATAGATTCAATTATAAAACTACTAAGCACTGTCTCATTCCCATTCATACAATCCTTTTTCATCATAACAACCGGTTGTAGCCACAAAAATAAGCTTCTACTTGACAAACTGGGCAGTGTCAACACCTCCATGCGAGCACTTACCATCTCTTTCAGTGCAGCACTTTGATGGTTAATGTTCTCATATTGACATCATTTACCCCTCTCTGATTCATAAAGCTCTAACATCTTCCTGGCTGTTTTTCATCTTAACATCCACCTCTTATATTTAATAATTAATAATTTAATAGATTCATAATATATAATATGTACAATCTAAAGATTTCATTAAATAACAGTTCTTGAAGAGAGCAACTTTAGAATTTAGCTCTATGCTGCTACTCTTCACTAAGCTTTCCCTGGAAGTGCATGTCCTTCACCTTCTCTGACTCTTACAGTATCTGATTCTTCTGGTAGCTGCAGCCACGAAGAGTATACTTTCTCCTTTAAATTCATTCCTTCCATCTTACTTCACTCAATAATTTATTAAAATGTCTATTTATTATTATGATTATAATGATAATAATTAAAAAAATACAATAATAAATATTAAATGATAGAAGATTCATGACTTATTTGGCAATTTAAATAGTCACTCTGAACAAATGACATTAACAGTGTCTTGGGCATTTGGTAATTTGCCAGTAGGATTGACATATTCACGCTCTTCCTCTATTTAGTGCTTATCAGTGCAATCTAGAGATTTATATTTGGGTATGTTCCCGAATCAAATTGAATTTATACAAATATCTATTGTTGTAAATTATAACATGCAGTAATTTATATGTTATATTGTTGTTTTATTGATATATGTATTTTTCAATTAAGAGGAATATAAAAGAAAAAATTAATTGAAATTTGTAAGTATACAAGATATAAATGAAGAAATAAGACTCACGTGTATATTTCAATATTAATATTAATAACTTTAATACAGTTAATTTGTTTTTATCATATTCACATTTAATTATAAATAATTTTTAGCATGTAAAACATTAAACAACATCAACCGTATAATTTCCAGTAATTTGAAGTTGTAAAGTTTGTTAATAATTTCATTGGTATATTTTTTTCTATAATAAATCTAGGGTTGAACTAATTAATAATTTTATAATACCAAAACATTATAAATATTGTGGAAATATGGGTGAGGGTAAAACATTAGAATATGCAATGATATCTCAATCAAAAAGCATTAATAATATAATATAATTATATATTTATAGCACATGCTTAAATGAACTTGTTATAAATAAAGAAGCATTAACATTTAATTAAAACTGCAAGGATAATATAAGAATAAAATTATCAACTAATGTATCATAATTTCAAGTAATATTGCTTGAAATAATAATATTCCATCCGCTCATTAGTTTATGTGTGGTCTTAATTGTCCGTTGTTATCTTTCAAAAAGTTGATACCAAGTAAGTTGTAAATTATCTCGTGTGAGTTCTATGATATAAGTTTCTGTAAATGTCGTATTTTACGCTGAGTAGGAATTGAAGTCTGTAGCATGTCTTATTCGAAGCATACTCTCTGCTCTTTTCATTTCTTCATCTTTTGAAGTAAGTATGGAATAATCTCTTTTCGTTGTCGTCGAGAGCTTCTTGAGGAATCATACATCGGAATGGTTTCAAGTTTGTTCTTATGTACATCATCAATTTCTTTACTCTTGAAAGATATTCTAGACATATAAAGCCTACGAACATATGTTGACTTTCAGTTTTGCAATCAAACTGGGTCTTGACCGTATCGAGCCTGTCAACCAAAGGCATCACCAGATGCAAATCTAGGTATTTCATAGCGGTGCAATGTCGGATTCAGGAATAATTTTTTTCCAGGATCAAAGACAATCAAAGATCAATATTGCCCAAAAGATCCCATGTTAATTACGAATACATCTTTTTGCATGCCATTTCTTTAAGCAAAAACTTTTCTATTAATGGAGTTAAACAATTTTTGTTGAAGCCTTAAATGATTCACTCTTTGTTAAAGTCTTTATGGTGCCAGGGCAAATTGGATCAAGACTAAAAGAAATTAATATAATTTTCAGATCTATCAATAATAGAGGCAGATGATTGCCAAGCCGATATTAAAAATACTTCTCGTTTCATTTGTGCAATTAAACCAATAGTTCCCTACAATCTCTTGAAATTTTAGTTCTCTAATATGACTTTTTCTCACCATTATGAACAGAATCTGATGTCAAAAGACTTTATGTTTCTAAATTATAATGTATTTTCAAGATCTTTGGATTTTATCATAATTACTATGCATCTACATGATTACTTGCTAGCAGTCTCAGTTCTATTGAGATCTCTGTGTCATGCCTTTCAATTCACAATGCTTTAAGGAATACTAGAGATACGCTAAAACTAATCTTTCCCCATTTCATAAAGTCTTAAGTGTTGATGGTTTGCTAGAGATGGTTAGATGATCATTAGTTTTTTCAAAAACACTTTAGTGCTCTAAAGCAGCAATGCGATGGTAATCGATTATACAATGAATGGCAAATACTTTTATGTATAAAACTTCTTCTTCCCATTTATTGCTAGTTTGTCAAAAGCCCAGAAGAGAGTGGCTTGAAGGCTAATAACTGCAATTGAGATGTTTATAAATTAAACTCATGTTTAAAATACTTTTATAATTTAAAATTTTTTTATATAATATAAAAATTAGTCTTATATATTATGTGCAGACAAAACCATGGAGCAGCAACCAGTGCAGTGACCGACAAAGTAGAGAGTGCAAGGGACATGGCCCCCAGGAAGAGACCACCCCTACTCGCACACGCAGACAAAAGGTGGCCGAAGAGCCAAGTACTACTACTCCAGGTGTTGGAACTAGTGTTGACAGCAGATATCTCAGAAGACTCAGAACTCAATGCGAAAAGACAAAGAGAATTTATTTCAAAAATTCTTGCTCAGGAAGAACTTTTCAACAACTACTACTCCATTGTGGATGACAAAGAGCTATTCGCAATTTCTAATTGTACTTAATCTGTGATCTATAACAACACCAATTCACTGATAGCGTGGATAAAAATTATCAGTGAGCCCGGTAATTCTTTAGACATACCTAAGGGAAATTCAAACTAACTAATACATGTTTTTTTCCTTATTAAATATGCGCATAATATATAAGACTGATTAATATATAGTAGAGATTTGTATTAAATTTGCATCTCTATTTTATTAATTCCCGCCTTTTAGCATTTTACTGCTACTACTACTAATAAAAAAATCAAAAAATGGTAATTACTCAATGCAATGAGATGAGGCATAGCTATATCTGTAACTTCCATCACTTTAAAGACTTATTAAGCAGCGATTCTTTTATGTATTCTCGAAAGATGAAGCAACGAAGTTTGCAGTCCTGGTCTTCAATAAATTCTACTTCAATATGTTTATCACTTCAGGGAGGAATTGCTCATTCAAATTTTGCAGAATAAGAAATAATCTTGCGGAAGCTGTAATAAGCAAAGTTAACAACAATTTATAGTTACTTGAGCTGCCGAAGTGTCTTAAGGGGAGTTAATTTTGTATGAAAAAATTTAACCTTGATTCTTATGGATGCTCAATGTCCAGTTACTAATAATGCACGTTGCCCATATAAGAATCAAGGGTCACAAAATACTGATGCTACCTTGAGTAACTAGTACAGGATTGACTAAGTGGCCATGGCAAAAGACATTCCTGCGATTCTTCTTGCAGAGCACAGTAGCAACCTAATGTATCTAAACACTTTTGCCGGTATAAATTTATACTCCCCTTATTGAAACTAGTTACAAAGTCTGTGTAACTAGTTATACAACATGAAAAAACTTTCGATCTTTGAGAATTTTATTGCAATACCTAGTGTAACTTCCAATACCATCAAAAGTGACTAAATGACTGCTGCCATAGAGTCTTGTTTAAGTATTTAAGACCCCATGAGAATTATTTAAGTAAAAAATTGTCGGTCATAAAAAGCTGTTTGATCAAGAAAGAGGATTATAATACTTTACTAATAATTTAATCATAATAGCTTAATTCATTTAAATTTTTCTTTATAAGAATTTAGATATTCATATTTTATAAAAAACTGCTCTCTCACTTTTAAATCACAAATACCATTTAAGATATCAAACACTGTTGAATAATTTATTATTTCAATTATTTAATCAAACTCAGAGTCTTTGTGTATTTTTGGTTTTCTATTTGAGAATTTCTTTAGTAATCTTGATCTTTTCTATAAGTTTAAATTCTCTTATTTCCTTACGATTTGCTCTAACAAATAAAAGTAATTAATCAAAAAGAAAGACTGTTAGAATTTCAAAAATTAACTATTAAATTAGGATATATAAAAAAGTAACTAGATGAAAGAACTATAATCTGTGATATGTGATCAGTTGGTAATACATATTTGCTGAAAATATGAATTTCAGAGTTCGAGTCCCTAAATAATTTAATTTTTTTATTCAAATAGATTAATTTAATATTATTTCTTTATCTTTCTTAATCAAACTGCTTTTTATAATCAACGATTTTTTACTTAAATAATTCTCATTGGGTTTTATCACATTATCTCTAAGGAAGAACATTGTAAATATCCTAATCATGGCTACTTAGTCAATACCGCAGAAGTATCTCGCGGGGGATTTTAATGCATTCTATTTTGGGAAATGAGCATTTTTAGTAACCAGACTACAAAATCAAAAGAATTTAGTCTGAATATTTTTGGGCAAAATTTACTCCCTGCATTGCAACTTGTTGGCTCGAGTACACTGGTCTATTTGTATCTCGTCTGTTTTCATCCATCACAGGCAATATCCCAATATTGCGATAAAGTTATGTGCAAAAGTACCCTGAAATCAGCCATTTTTTCCTGCTGAACTCCATCTTGCGAGGTATTTGTGACCTCAATAAACATGTGCGTGATTTGTAAATAATGTTCCTTTAATTGATTTATTCTTATGATGAAGCTCCTCTCAATTACAGGACTTTAATCATCTCATTTATACATAGAACTTAATTTCCATTTTTTAGATATTTATTATATAAGAGTTTGTTTTAATTATGAAAGTGTTATATATCACTAGGGTTTGGAAGCTTGAGATATATATCAATCTCATTTAATGGTAATTAAGAATAAATTATAAGAATGATTAATTATATCATAACTCTTTAAGTTTGGTAGATTGTTATGATGTGATGGTAATCGAATATTAATTTATTAGTTCTTTTTAATTAAAATGAAAAGCTACCAATTATCAATTGTAATTTATTTAATTTGAATATTTAATTGCAATCTTAGCAATTACTTAATTCGAATTAAATTTACTGTTTTAAATAAAATTACTACCATTTCTATCCTTTTTTAAATTGTATATTATGAGGATATTTGAGATTAGATTAGCTTAAAATGACGAGGAGGAGTATAAATTAATTGTGGTAGATATGCGCATATTTTATAATTTAATTTTAATAATCTATTGATTTCTTAACCTTGTCTTTATCTTCAATAAATTTGAAAGATAGAATAACTTTTAAAATAATTCATAGCAAGTGTAAAAATATTCGTTATTTATTATAAAAACTTTAAGCAATTAGGTAACTCCTATTTCATTTCCAATTCATTTCCCTGCTTCATCTCTATTTATGACTTTGATTCCCTCGTCATTTTTTGTTACTTTGGCATTCTCTGATCTATCTTGATTATCGCCTTCCTATTTTTCTCTATATCTAAAATTAGCTACTTTACCCTCAATGCTAAACTTCTTATTTTTACTAGAAGAATATATGGTTTTATAGTAAATATAATATGCATTAATATTATTTGAAATTTTACTAGTTTACTAAAAATTCCAGTTATTTAAAAAGTAAACATCCTATCAAATCATAATATCCAAACAATCAACTAAAATGGTCTGGAATAAGTAAGTGTTTATTCCAATGCAGTCACACTTACATAGCATTATATTATATACTACACAATTAACTACCTAGTTATACATTGTATCACTTTTTATTAAAATTTTTATTATTGGCTTATTTGTAATCCCAAAGAATCTCCCACTCAAATAAGAGTTCTAGTTTGCACACTTATTTTTACTTGGCATTGTTCCCGCCTGTAATTAATCAGACGAACTCGAAAGGAGAGATCAAATCACAGACAATACCTGTTTCACTGAAAGCAGCAATGTGTGTGCCATGAACTCACTCTGTCATCAAATTGATTGTCATTTGGCTGTCTATGATATATGCAAGCTCTTCATCCTTAAAGATTTATCATATCAAAAATGTTTAATAATTTTATATTAATATTAGATTGATTAAGTATAAATGTTAGTTTCCATTTCATACGATAACTTAGCAATATGTAAGAATGCAGATAAAGTCTGTTTTTTACCTTAAGGAAGAAAGAAATGAATTTAATGTGACTAACTCATTTAACTTATTCTTAAGCAATCGTGAATATATTATGAAGTAAATATTAATTGATAGTTATAAATTTATATTTATAAAAATGATTAAAATTAAATATATTAAGATTTAATTTAATAACTGTAAATGTATAAAAAAATCTCAAGAAGTAAAAAATAAGTTTTTTTCGATTTTGATTCAAAGTAACTTTAATTACAACGATAATTACTACAAAGAAAATATGAGGAAATGTAGTTTTTTTGGCACATCTCATAGAAAATCTAAACTTTTTGCCTTGAAAAAAGTTTACACATTGAAATTTAATTCATATTAATTATAATAATAATAATATATGATGGTAAGTGATGTTAACACTTTCTGCATTAAAAACATGAATGTATTTTGCCAGTAAATGGATGTCTGTAATATATATAGAAACTAAAAAGTCATCTCTTAATGATAACAAAAATGATCAAGATTATTCTTCACGATACCTCAATCCAAAGAAACATGAGAGCTTTCGATATCCAAAGTTTGTAGCTTTAAAGTCACATGAGAATTCTAAAGACTTTGTATTGAATATTTAGTGGTCTAAAGTTCTAATAAACTTTGTAATTGAAAAATTAAACATTAGCAGGGTCATTTACTGATTAAATAACCATAGGAAATTAAAGGAATTGCAAGTATCATTACACCCAAATTAAATTAAGCAGTTGATGTAAAAAGTCTTTCATGTTTTATAGGAACTAAACTGATCTTCCCTGACTAAAGTCATTTTTTCATTATCATAGTTGAGTTAAGTAAAATAGGAGGTGTCAACAGTTAACGAACCAAATTTCATCGCCCAGTTAAAGTCTTAGCAAATACATTACTACATAGTAAATATAAATATCAGTCATAAATTATAACAGCAATCATAAACTACCAAAAATCGTTTAGAGCAAAAATCAAGTTTGCAGTTAATGTCTTAGCTTGAAATATGATTACATAAGAAAATCAGGCGCTAAACTATCAGACTTTAAGTACATTAATTTCTTGATAAAGTGCAAAGACATTCCTATGTTATAATGACCGAAGGTGGATGCAATAAATAAAATGGATATTATTATAATGTTAAAATAGTGAATGAATTTATAAATAAACTGACCCAGGTTTAAGGGTACTCAGGAGCTTAAACAGATAAATAAATAAAAGTCTAGTACAATCTCTAGTTAATAAAGACTATTAATCCCAAGTATAGAGAACACAATGGGAATACAAAAGCTTGAGTAATTAACAAATTCATAAATATACATACAGAGACATTTAGGTAATATCTGATGGTGCAATTCAAAAGGAAAGTTTACTACGAACATTCTATACCAAATAATATTACAAGAAGATTAAGCTACTTTGTTAATACTAGATTACAAGATTCATATTAAGTGTGCTTTCAAGGATATTTTTCTCCATACTATAACAGGGAATAAATGGGATTAATGTTAAGCATACCAGTTAAGTTAAGAATTGTTCTTCAAGTCATAGACATAAATGATGAGAAGGAGTTGAGTTATATATTAAATTATAATAAGAATAAAATTGATAAAAAACAGTAACTATCGGATTATCCAAAGTTCTTTTAATCATATTAAACTTCTAGTAAGTCAATAATGCCAGAAAAATAATTTTAAAATAAATATTGCTAATAATGACTTGCAATAAATTCAATGTAATAAAGACTCAGTGAACACAGCTACTAAGAACAATTGCCAGTTGATCAAAGATTAACAATTAAAAAAATAAAACAAAATTAATTTAATAGCCTATTTTAATATCAAAGACTAAGAAATCAGTTGAATTTCATCACAAAAGTACAAGATTCAGACTTATAAATTATATAAATTGCCAAATAAGAAGGTAAAATCTGCCAAGAATGATCATAAAGTGAAATAATAACAAATATTAAAAACTTAGAGTAGATCAAAATTATACTCAAGAGATAAGATCTGAAACTAGTCTAGTGTCTTAAAACAATAAAGAATTTCAAAAATAAAACTTAAAAATCACCAGCAAGAATCTGATATAGTTGTAGTTTGAAATTGTATTTTGAAAAATAATTATGGGATAAACACTAAATACTCTAATTATTGATGAATAGTGAAGAGTAAAAAATCTAACCACACAGAACTATCTATCACTTTAATTAAAAATTATACTTAAAAATGTAATCAAAAACATAAAAAAAAATGGATAATTATAATTATAATAGATAAACCCCTGAAATTTTATTGGACAAAATTAGTATTAAATTATATCTGAAGAAATGTTTATTAAATAACAATAAATTCAATCTATTAGTAGCTTTATCATATTTTTAGATTGAGATTAAATTAAATTAAAAGCAGATTTTATTGTATTTTCTTGCCTACACTTAATTGCTATAAATTATAAATAAATATATTTTATTAATAAAAAGCAATTAATGTATTAGTTTTTGGAAATTTCGAGGTAAATTAAATATATTTTATTTATTTTTGCTATGATAATTTAATTAATTTTAAAAGAAAAAATCTTGTCACAAAATCAGATCTGCGTTTTAGAGCAGCTATATCAGCCTATATTTGGATAATTGTTAATTGGAACTAAAAGAATAAATTTTAGACTTTCAATAATAATTTAGAATTATTATAGAATGAATTATATTTTTGTGATTATTGTAATTTGACTTAACTCTCCTTAATCATTAATTTAAACTAAAGATTATACTTTAATACCCAAATAACTTTTAATATATATTATATTAATTGGTATTCGTGAAAAGTTGATATCCTATAACATTATCTACTTGGTATAAAGAGAATAAGAATTATAAATTAATAAATATAAATTTGCAAATAATTTAATATATATTCTAAATATAGAAGATTCAAATCATCAAAATTTGTTGTAAAAAATAAAAAATTATCAATTATAAATTATTATTAATTTAGTATATAAATTAGTTTATAAAAATACCAATAAATTCTAATTAAAAACAATATTTAACAACAAAGCAAATCTGTAAATAATCTTAATATCATACTCATAGAAAAAGTGATATAAATATAATCTTGCAAAATAAAATAAAATAATTATGATTTAATAATAGTATCATAAATTATTTTAAAAAATAGGTTAAACACAAAATTAATACAAATCAAACAAAGTTTAATTTGTTTTGATATTACCTATTAATTCTTCAGTATTATAATAATATTAATAAGTGCATAATTTCTTCAGCAGTCAGAACTGGTTTAAATATGCTATAACCTAGATTTCTTGAGAACTTGCAATGAATATCAACGTATCCAAATATTGGTCCAAAGGTTTTTGAAAGTGTGAGAGGACATCTGACTATACAACTATTAAATGTTTTGAATTTTGGATTCCTTGACAATTTTAACTAAAGCATATAAATAACGTTAACTAAAGTAATTTAACAATTTATCCTTCAAAAATTAAACTAAAAGCTTCCTTATTTTTTAAACATGACAAATGTGCCAATAGTTGAGAAGAGAATCATCAACATTACAGTTGATAAGTTAACTGAAGAAGTCATACTTTAATTTTAAAAAAATAAACAGGATATTTCTCAACCAATAAGACTTAGAACATATCGAGGCCATCCTCCAACGTTTGAAGTGATAACGACTGATCGTTGTTTGTTTATTCAATCTAATATCATTTGGAAAAGACCATCGTCGTCTTAGTCTAAAGAGCTTTTTCAGCAATAATAAACTTTGGGCAATTACTAAAAGTGTAGTAGTTATAGAATGGCTTTAATTCACTGATTCCTTACATAAAATGAACATTAGCTCTATTGGCATATGTTAGAAAGAAGAAATCATATTGGAGTCCTAAAGTACCTGAGAGGAATACAGTTGATTTAGAAACAAGCGAGTCAACACACAGTAAAACATCTTCAAGACCTCTCGATTTATTATTCGTAAGAAAACTTCATCTTAATAGAAATAAATCAGATAGAATGAAAATCTTAAAAGATCCTAAACTACAAAATCAATGGATGTTTCATAGATTTGCAAGTTTGAATGGAATATTGATGTAGTATAAGATAAGGGAAAGTATGAAGATTATTTTGGGATTTCAATGGCTTTTTAGTAGTCAATGATGCTCGATTATCACTACTCCTGTGTGAAATAGTGCTAGCTCGTTAGTGAGTGATGCCTCTAGTTGATGGTTGGTTCTCATTTACCTTAATTTTTATTGAAATATTAAATTTGGAATAATACATAAAGGAAAATGCCTAGATGAGATTCCAAGACTGACCAAGTAAAGAGAAGTAATTTAGCATAAAATATTAACTTGTTGGCAAATAAAACATCCCACCCATACATTCCCGATAAAAAAATACTGCATGGCATACTTGTAAATAGTAAAATCCTAATAGTTTAAATCAATATTAAGGTAGAGGTCAAAGTTAAACCTAAGCTACAATTATTTAAAACCAACGTTTTTTACTTAATTTCAAGTTTTGGAAATTAAAGCAATAGACATAAATGAATGAATAAATAATAATTAATTTCTAGATACCTATGATTAAAAAAATACTACATAGTCATAACTTAAACAGTTTCTGGAGAATACAGAAAATTAGTATAAAATTGGACTATTTAAATACAAGTAGTTCTATATATATATATTATATAATTTAAGAATTCGTAAAAATGTGAAGAAATAATTAAAATAGAGTACTTTCTTGAATAAATTCGAATTTCGCGAAGAAAACATTCACGAAAAGTTAATCTAATATTTCTCACAATCTATATAAAATTTTAATTAAAAAGTCTTTTTTAAAAATAAAATAATATATTGAATATGTAAAAAAGAAAGAATAAATATGAAAAAAGTAAAAAGAAGAAACTAAGATATAAAAAAGGTAAAAATATAAACATATAATATAAAATAGATTAAAAAATAAGATTCATTAAAAAAATATAAATATATATATTAAAATATTTAATAAAATTAAAAATAATTAGAATTAAAATAAAATAATAAAATGATTTAAAAATAATAAAAATAAAAATATAAATTTTGCAAGTATTATATATTCAATGTAAAAATAAAAAAAATAATTAATAATTATTTTGAAATAATGATTGCAAGAAAATTTTGAAAGAAATTAAAAAATTTTATAATATAATACGAAAAAATTAAAATGAATTGCGTAAATAATTGCTCAAACTTTTTTAAATGCGGTTTTATATAAAATTCTTTTTGTATTTTAATTTTTACAGATAGATGTAATTTTTGATTGGCTTTCTTCTCCATATTTTTGCAAAGCTTGCTGATTACGATGTCCCAAGAATAAATAAAATATATAAAAATGCACCTTAATTTCTTATCATTAGAGATAATGTCCACGGGTGTCTCCTGCTTGAACCTTTTGAAATGGAGTGAAATTGCGTAAATAATTGCTCATACTTTTTTTATTGCGCTATTATATAAAATTCTTTTTGTATTTTAATTTTTACAGATAGATGTAATTTTTGATTGGCTTTCTTCTCCATATTTTTGCAAATCTTGCTGATTACGATGTCCCAAGAAAGAATAAAATATATAAAAATGCGCTATAATATCTTATCATTAGAGATAATGTCCACGGGTGTCTCCTGTTTGAACCTTTTGAAATGGAGTGATATTGCGTAAATAATTGCTCATACTTTTTTTATAGCGGTATTATATAAAATTCTTTTTGTATTTTAATTTTTACAGATAGATGTAATTTTTGATTGGCTTTCTTCTCCATATTTTTGCAAATCTTGCTGATTACGATGTCACAAGAATAAATAAAATATATAAAAATGCCCCTTAATTTCTTATCATTAGAGATAATCAAAACCCCAAAACCCTTTCAGTAGTTTTATTGAGTTTTTGATGGATAAAAGTAGACTATTAGTGCATACTTTATTAGGGTTTTAATAGGGTTTATGTAGGGGTTTAATGTTTAAATATTAG
>ARYC01009620.1:0-22437 GCA_000711775.1 Oxytricha trifallax | reverse complement strand
GATAGTTGAGATGGTCATAGTAAAAGCTCCAGCATATCCAAGATAATCATTAGATGACATTCTAGAACAACTAAAGACAGCGAGATTTAAGAGGTATCACAAAGAAAAGCAGGTAAAATTTGTTTGAGTTAAGCACACTAATAATCATTAAATATTCATTAAATTCATATAAAACCTGCATTTTGACTACTAACCCCAATAATACCCCAACTATGCCCTACAAATCAAAGCACTTAAAAACCTCACTAAGGGGTTTTGGGGTTTTGATTATGTAGTTGGTTTGTTCTTGCCAACGATGGAAGGTACTAAAATTTCATTTCAAAGGGCGATACTCTGCGAAGAGAGGAAAGCATTGAAAAGTTAACATGTAAAGTTTGCAGAGATTCCAAACTATCCAGAAATCTCAATTACTAACTTATACGATGATGCTATGAATGACCCATAGGTTTCGCTGTACCTAGTTGTCAAATAAACTACCTGAAAGAAACTATTTCTTTGGCATACTTGCAACAATTAAAGGTGATTACTTGAAAGAAATTATTCAAGAATTCCATATAAAAAGGTACAGCATCTCTACAGAAGATAAGGACAAACAAGGGATCAAGATAAGTGAGAGCTGGCTATCAGAGCTGCAGAAGCACCCTTATATTCAAGCAAGATTTATAGCTTAACTCTTTAGAAAAATCTGGTACTGGTAATTTCTTGATGAAGGAATAGAGCAAGCTTCACAGAGAGCGAAAGTCGCAGACAAAGTATGAAGTCAGCGAGAGACTTTATTCAAATATTCAGCCACCAGAGTCAATGAACATATATGCTGGAGCTGGCAGTAAGAGAAGAAACTTAGGTGGAGGGAAGTAAGAAGTAGAAGAAAAGAAAGAGAAGCCAGCTCCCTCTAAAGAATTTTAAATTTGACTTATATTTTCATTAACTTAACTACAACTTATTTATATACATTCACTCTCCCTTCTTTAGCACACTTTTAAGCCAACAAATTATCTACTCTCTTCGCTGAGCTTTTAATAATGTCTACTGTTTCGATAGGTATGTCGTGCGTCAAGTGATATAGCAGCAGTTTCTTGTAATGACCTTTTAATATTCCCCAGTAGAACTCAATTCCATTAAACTATGGACTGTAAGGTACGTTGAACACTGGCGTTATTCTAAGTTGTTCATAACTCTTCCTTGTTTCTTTGGTCTTATGAACAGAAAGATTATCAACGAGTAGTATAATCTCTTATTCAGGGTACTTCTCTCTCAGCTGTTCTAAGAACTTTATATACTACTCTGTCTTAATAGAGCGAGGATGAATAAGATAAGTTTCTAAACCAGTATCCTCGCTAATTCCTCCAAGAATAGCCATTGTTTATACCTTGACTTTCTAGTCATATACTTCTATGTTGCTATGCCTCTTATACCAAGACTTCTAGATGAAAGTGTTGAATGTAAACACAGCCTCGTCAGCATGAATAAACTTAATATTATTCTATTAGGCTCTCTGCATTTAATTATAAATATAATTTAAGTTGTTGTTGTAAAATGGCAGAGTGAAATCAATTACTCTCTTGATACGATTTACACCTTTGTAAGAGATACCGTTTCGTTTATAAATGTTTGCAACAGACTATGCAGAGATCTTCAACTCAGGGAACTGGCGATGAAACATAATAGCTCGTTAGTCGAGAGAGAAGTGAGCCCAATACTTCAAAGTTTTTTCATTAATAAGATAGTCAATATGCTTCTATAGAAACTTAGACTTCCTCTTAGGCTAAGAATTCAGCTATTATTGCTTTAATTACACAGCTTTCAAGCAGTGAGAACGAACAGTTGAGGGACTACGCTTTAAGAGCAGTGCAATAGACTTATAGTTCAGTACTGGTTTGAGTTATTCACTAAACATATCACATCCATAACGCAGTTTAAACACTAAATCTATATACTCTTCATCATAAATAGACCCCAAAAGCTTGTAATTTTTGTCTCGCATTTAATTAATAACCCCAACCCCTAACAAATTCCCTACAAATCAAAGCACTTATAAACCTCATTAAGGGGTTTTGGGGTTTTGATTGTTCAATTAATTTATAATTAAGGATAGCTTGTTTTAATTTTGAAATTATTTAGCAATTAGAAGCTTGGCATATAAATAGGATTGTCATTATATTTTGGTTATTACAAATAACTTGCTTTTATTTTTCTTCAGGCTTAGAGCCAATGGATATTATAAAACATTTTGTTAATTTTTGGGGATAATTTACTTACATTTTTTTACTTTGTTTTATTCGAGACTTAAATATGCTTTTATAGAATCTTCTTATCATTAGTTCTATAACTTATAGCTTGACCATGTTCCCTATATATTTTAAATATTTAAGATTTGAAATATTTTTATCTAGCTGGTTCATTATAATATCTAAATAATAAAAATTATTGAAAATATTTACATTTGCTTTCATCGAAACCTGCTCAATTATCCTTTTTACATGATTTAATTCATTAATTAATATTAAATTTAAAGATAAATTAAGTGTCTATTTTATAACTTAATCTTATAATATAATAAAATTTAAAGCAATTATTATTTATTAGAAAGAATAAGTAAAATATGGATTTGAACACACAATGGTCTTGTCAATTAAACTATTATACAAAATGCACGACTTATAAAAAGTGAGATTTTACTCATTTTTCAGCAAAGTGAGATTATACTCAATTTAAATATTGAGAACAATGGCAAATCACTTCCTAATATAACTCAAGTTTTTATTGTAAGTAAATATAAATATTATTTTTAAAACAAACAATGTTTGAGAAGAGAAAAAAAACTTCAAGTGCTCTTGACGATACAGAGAGGATGAATGTAGATACTGCTATCGTACTTATGAAAACTCAAATTCTCTTAGCACTCATATTGATGACAAGCAATAATAGGAAAATAAGCAATCAATGCATGGGAAAAAGAAATGAGACAGAAATGGGTTTTTTGCCATGAGAAATTTATCATAGTCTATAACTGTGAGAGGCATCTTGAAACATGTAAAAAAAAGGCAGTGGATGCTGTTAAACTGAAAGAATTTTTAAAATAGCAAAGTAGGTCTAGTAAAATCCCATAGATCAATTAAGACAAAAAGATTTGGGTAAAGAACAATTTAATTAAGAATTAATTATAATTGGCGTACAATTTTAATGTTTGGCCTAATTATTAAAACTATTGGCTCGATTAATTGTCCTAATAAGATAATCTAATCAGAGTGTGTAAATTAAATTTTAATTTAATTTTCTTAACCCCTATCTTCATGTCTTAATTGATCTATGGGGTTTTATATTTTAGGGAGAAGCAATTTTGAAGATTAGAATATATCAGAATTACTAGCTAACTGCCATAAAAAAAGATTAAATACCTTACTCATAGGATTTGAACACTAACTGCAGTATTTAGCAGTAACATTAATGACATCAATTGTGGGAAGAAATTGCTAAATATAGCATGCGCGGATATGGTAGACTCTATGAAGTGGTGACAATAGACTCAGCTTGGATGTTGAAGCAAGACCTACCCTATTATACTGTATCAGACAAAGACTTCCTAAGCATGTCAAAACAACTTGTGCAAAAGAGAGGTATTTTGATCATATGGTTTGTCAATCAAAAGAAAGAGAGAGCTCGCCCAATAATTTATTAAAAAGCATGTGAATGAGGAAGTAGACGAAGGGATGTGGGTGAAATTAATCAAAGACAATCAAAATTCACCTCGGTTGTGGGTTCTATACTTTTCACTGTTTCGGAAAATTAATCATCGCCAAGAAAGGAAATGTAAAAGATATAGTAGACTACCATTGGTCACATAACGTCAAAATAGCATGAGTTAGATAACACTCCAAAAAGCCTGATAAAATTTTCGGTTTTGTCCAGAAGATTTGCCCTGACAAGCTAAACCTTGAGATCTTTGCAAAAGACTACAATATCAGATCTGGGTGGAGTTCCTTTGGTAACGAACAAAAATAAATAGTAGTGATAGTATATATAATTAAATTAGTTTCTCCCTGTGTATATAACTTTTAAATTTATTTTATTTCTGCAACAAATTTTCATGAATGTTACCAAATATATCTTGTATTAGACTCAGGAAGTAAATATATATATATATATATATATATATTATATATATATATAATTACAATTATTGATAACTATGTTTGACAATTTTATGAATCCTTAAGTCATATTCCACACTAACTAATTGTTGAAAAATTAAAGAATATTATAAACAGGCAATAGATTCGTTCAGACAATTATATATAAAATATATATAATTTTATTCATTTACCTTATTCTTATGTATATCATTGCATATATTTCTAGTTTGGTTAATGATAATTGTGTATTAAAATATATGTTATATGATAAGAAATCAATTAGACTAATTTTCAAGCGCTTCATTAACTTTTTTATAATTAGTGATGCGTTCAAAAAAATTATAATTATTTTATAATATTAAAGTTTTATCATGTAATCAACAATTAAGTTTATAATTGATTCTCATCATAAATAACACACAGGATGTTCAGAGTAGATAAAAAAAAAACTTCACAGCAAAAAAACAAGTTATTAAAACAAAAAAGACCAAAAGCAATAACTATAGAATTTGTGAAAGACTTCGAAATGACAGATGAGAAATTATTAAATTGGAGTCAGTAGATAAATAAATTCCAGATTCAACTGATAGACCAAATATGCTAATATTGTGTGGTACTTTTAAAGAATATAGAACCCCTAGGGAATTCAGAGCATAGACATCTTAATTAGCAAATAAATATCAAAAATTCCCCAAAATAAATGAACAATATAATTGTTTAATATCAAATTGTAGTTTTCAGGCTAATTAGCTTTGAGATTCCTTAATAAATTTTGTTTCAACTCATATAAATAGTGTATTTAATCAAAATTAATGTAAGTTTATTGTTTTTATAAATTTTTAGTTAACTCTTTAACAATAAAGCATAGGAAAAATTCTAATGATTACAAGATTTTAATAAAGATAAATAGAAATTGATTATTTTGAATAATTAAATTTACAATTATTTAATAAAGAAAATAACATCACAAATTATTAAATCAAAAATTATGAACAAATATAATGAATTAAATCACTCAGAGTGTTAAATCAGAATAAAATCAGATTTAGCAAAAATAATTAAATTCTTAAATGAAAGTCCTTTTAAAGAATTTGGTTATATTATCTCCGAATCAAGTTAAATGGGAGTATTTGTTGAATAAAATTATAAACTTGAAAAATAAATTATAGAATAGACTATGTTTTCAATATTTTGAGTTTGATAAATTTAAGTCAAGCTTTGATTTTAGATAATAGATATGGAATGAGTTCAGATTTAAATATTGCTTCACAAAAATGAAATTATAATACTAGAACACCATCCTTGAAATTTAAGTTAGAGAAGATGAAATTATATAAATATCAACAAATTATTAAACTAATTTTAAAGAAATTCTCTAAGAAAAATACATATAAAAAAAAAGTAAGAATTAGGATTATATGGAATATATGAAGACTTGAAGGAATTACATGAGAATTAAATTTGTCATAGGAATATCAAATCTAAGAATATAATAATATATTTTTAAATGACGACTCTCAAGTATTCATAAGAAATTACAATTTTGCAATTTATTCAAACAATTTCTCAAAATCTAAACTGAATCAACAAAATACATATTAACTAAACATTCCAAGTTTCTAGTGGTTCTTACTTCTGGGATATTCGGATTAATTATATTAGAGACCTTTGCAGACAAGAAAGTCTTCAAAAGATAACAAAGAAGATTTAAATTTTCAGAAAATGGTTGAAGAATATTTTCAAACAAAGACTCTATCAAGTGAACTAGGGATAAATATAAGAAGAATATCTATTTAAGAGAATCAGAAAACTAAAAGCAAAGAGGTTGGAGCAAGCTTATATATAATTTTAAAAAGTAGTGATAATTAATAAACTAAGAATTTTAACTGTAATTTAAAATAATAAATATCCTTTATTACATGTTAAAAACAAATTGAACTATTTTACTCCAATAATAATCTTTTTCTTTATATTCCGGCTAAATCCTTTATTGAAATTATTATTCTTTCCCATACCTGCATAGACATCTCGAAACAATATTTTTTACATAGATTTCTACTCTATATATTTTTTATTTAAGTAAATTTATAATTAAAAATTAAAAATAACACAAAAATAATAATAATTATATATTATTTCTTAAAAACTTGATGTACTCTATTTTTAGGTCATTTAATTCTTTCTCAAAGTCTCTTTGTGGCAAACTACTGCCAACTGTTCCAAATATATTAGGAGCCTAACTGATTCGGGAGTCTACACTCATTTTAAATCAACAATTATTAAATTAATTTATATTTTTATCGTTTATTTTTCATGCTTGCTACCAGTTGTAAGATTCTAAATCAATATTTGAAATAAGTATTCGTTAGTTAATTATAGTAATTTCATATAAATGAATTCAAATTCATTGTTTCAACAAATCTAAGTTCTCGATTAGAACATCTCCTCCTTCAACTTTGTCATTCAGAGCTTCCAAGATAATGACTAGTAGATCATTATTAATAATATATTTAATTATTGAGGAAGTTTTGGAGAAACTAAATTCAATATTGGTGCATGAAAAGCAGCTTCTCTATGAGATAGAAAGATAAGTCTCTTCTAAAGTTGACAGAATTGAATTCAGTTCAATAGTACAGCAAAAAGCCAATCAAGCAGATGTGTAGAAAATTCTTTTTGAGATACTCAACTGCAACAATCTCTCAGCTAGTCAAAAAATACAAAATTTCTTGGAAAACTCTATCCCGCATGACTAAGAATCAACTGAGCAAAACCTAGCTGCCTAAAACAGCAGTTATCACGAGCATGAAATGCATCACAAAAGAAATAAAAGTGCTGCATTTGTGGACAATCCATATTCCTTCAATTAAAACACTATTGATAGAGCTACTGATTCACCTAATAAGTTTAATTAAGAATAGTGTTATACTGATACTAGCATTCCAGGTAAATATGTGCAAAATTAGAGAAACAATCCTTAATATGTGCTAAGATAAGCCTTTAGTTCACTTTCTGAAACTCTGACTAACAACAAGGAAAACAATGTAATGAGTGGATAATTTATCAACGGAGGAACAGCGACTTAAGGGGTTGTTGATCTACAGAAACTCAGCTAAAAGATTGATGACATTTACTAAAGTTTATGTAGTTGCATTTAAAATCATTGTGCTTCTAAGGATGATTTTAACATGCTGTAAAACCAAGTAGAGTTGAAAGTCAACAAGGAAGATCTGGATGTTGCACTACTATAGAAAGCAAATAAATAATCAGTTGCTAATGCTCTTCAGAGGAAGGCAAATAAGTAGGAATTGAGTGTTATAGAGTAAAAGGTAAATGAAATCAACAGTTTTTAAGGAATTGAAGAGAAATTTGAGGATATTAGAGCTATGATTGAGAGACAAAAAGAATCATATAAGTATTATCATATAAAATAATTAAGGTAATAAACTTAAATATATTATTTAAATAAGAATCATACGTTGATCTTCTATCAAATGAAATCTAAATTATTAAAGATGAGACTGAGCAATCCTTAAAAAAAAGTATTGGAAAAGAACTACAAAAGCTCAACAGTGAAATATCAACTATAGAAGGAAGTTTCCAAAAGTATTGCACGTAAATCAAAGACACTGTTGATATAATAGATAGAAAGTATGAAAACTCATTCAAGGACATTCATGTGAGAATTGATTTAGTGCAGGACATGCTTAAGTCAGATATCAATCAAATGAAGAAATTCAATTTTGATTTGTATAAAAATGATAAATCTCAGGAAATCGAGAGACAGTTGAAGAACTAAATTGACTAGTTACACGATATAATCTCAACTAATACTAAAGATTAATAGAAAGAGTTCTTAATCATTAGAGAAGAGACTAGACTTGTCAAAGATGAAATAAGAACAATTAATGAAATGACTAAGGCAAGGATTGAAGAAAGTGACAACATTAACAAGTATAACATTGAAACACTTACTCAAGAGTTAGTCAAACTAAGCAAGGAGACTTACTATGAGTTGGATTAAATTGATAGTAATATTTTATTAAAGTTTAAATTTTAATTTTAGGGGAGATATAGAAATTGAAGTATCAAAACTCCAATGATAACAAGGGTAGCTCAGCTCAATCCAACGAAATAGAATCTTTGAAGCTAGATCAGAGAGATTTGAAATTTAAATTAGAGAAACTAAATGATGAAGTAGCAATTAAATCAAATATTAAAGATGTATGTGCACTCGTTGATCTCAAAGCAAACACTGAGGATGTTGAGAAAGGTCTTGACACTCTGTTTAAAGAAATTCAAATCAGCTGTGCTACAAAACAATCACTGGATAACATTATTGTTGACTAGAAATTTATCAATGAGTAATTGTGTGCTTTGAATTGCATAGGAAAGTGGGTATGGCATGGTGGCTTTACTAGTGGTGGTGGGCTTAGCAGATTACCTCATAATAATATTTTTTTATTAGGGATCACCTTATAGCAGCAAAAAAAATTCATTTAAGATGTCTGCATTTGAAAGAGTTTAAGCATCTGACGGCAGTGGTCAAAATGGTTATGTAGATTTCGTTAAATGGCAAAGAGAAATTATTAACACTTGTCCTGACAATTTTGAATTATCCAAGTATGAGGATGACAGTAGTGCTATAGTAATTCACTCAAACGGAATTTATGAAATACTATTCACTTTCTTCGTAGCAGCAGAATCTAATATACTATTATTATAGAATACATTTCAACTTGGAAAATTTTTATAATTATTTATAAATTATTAAAAATTTGTGGCATTTAAGTGGACTAATCTTAGGCTCATTTGATAGAGAATTTAAATTAGCTGGACTTTATTATTGGCAGGAATATTTTATCTTATTATTGAAGCGAGATAACTCGACTTTAATATGATTTTATATATAAATTAATATAGAGGCATTCAATTAAAGTTGAGTTATCTTGCTCCCTTGATGAGATAAAATAGTAACACCAATAATAAAGTCCAGTTAACTTTTTGAATTCTCTATCGAATGTGCCCAAGATTAGTCCACTTTAATGCCACAAATTCTAAATAATTTATAAATAATAAAAATAAATTCCCCAAATTGAATTGTATCTTCACAAAAATAATTTATATAATCCCATAAACCATCAGTCCAACTTAGAGTAAATAATAAACCAGTGCTATCTACAATTGATACCTCTTCCCAAGTGATCTATCATTAAGATTCACTGAGACACATATCAATGACAACCTATTTGCATTTGAGTGCAAACTCTAAAATTCAGATATGCTTATCCAATTCACAATTATTCATCAATAATTCTACACAACAGCTTACTAATATGGAATATACCTTCTCACCAGACTCTGCTAAGGGATTTATTTCTTTAAGGAAACTATGATATTATTTTAAAATTAACATCTATATCATGTTATTAATTTAACTTTTGATTTTGCAATTTTTATTCATAAATTATACAATTAAAATTTATTGTATATATTTTTGTTACACTGCAATTGTTTTTTTTTGAAATATAAAACATATCTTAGATATGTCTTGAATGAAAGTACTGTGATGATATTATATGATTAGTAAAATATGAATAGAATTTAATATTTCGTAATTAAAAATGCTGCGTGGATCAACAACCTTCAACTACTCTCCTCTAGACAACATATCGAACAGTATTCTAGAATGGATAGATTCCTTTGAGATAGATGATAGGCCAGAGATATTTAATGATCTTTATAATGGTGTTGCTCTTTACTAACTCCTCAATAAAGTTGATATGCTCTTCTGGCCCAGAAATAAGATTACTGGCGGTTTATCAATAAATAATATAACTATATTATGTATAAGTTCATAGACTGAAGATCAAAGCATAGAAAATTTTCATTTGATTCTTTGTGGACTAGAAAAATACTACCAATCCAAGTTAGATTCAATTATCAACAGCCATACTGCCAATATAGATGTAGAGAACTTAGTATTAAACAAAGATCAAAATGCACTAAACGATATAATTGAACTCATAATGGGAGCAGTCATTAACTGTGAAGATAAACAAGATTACATCCAGAGAATTCATACAATAACAATCATATATAGACTCATGAGATATTATTATTGTAAATGTTTGACTTTGATGAGAAGACATAAGAAGATTTGAAGATTGTAATAGAGAAAGCACTCCAGAGATTGTCAGTAGAAATGACTGAAGCAAGTTAAGCATCAGACTCAACTGCTCATTTAGAAATGCAGTAAACCATCGAGAGACTTGAAAGAGAGAGAAAATTACTGAGAGAAAAGAGTCTGGAAGTGGAAAATGAAAACAGAATTATCAAGTAAGAACTCAAGGAGAAAAGTTTGATGCTTAAGCAACTAGAGCAAAATGTGCAGTAATTGTCATATGAGAAGGAACTCAGAGATTAAAGAGGCTCAAAGTAGGACATTGACTTCTCAGGATTGAAAGGCATCGGTGAACTAGAAGCACAGCTAAACTTTAAAGAGAAGGAATGCTCAGATCTTAAGTAGCAGCTAGATCAGTAGAAGAATGATTTTAAAAAGTAGCTTAAAGAGTACAGGGAAGAAATTTAAATGCAAAAGGAAAGACTCATGAAACAACAGAAATCAGATGCTCAGATGGAAGTTTACAAACAAAAGATTGATGAAGCTTCTGAGATGACCCAAAAACTTAGTGAATATGAGACAGCTAATTAGAAGATGTCCATGCAAATTAAGACACTTGAGCATGAGCTTAAACAGTCAGAGAGTTATAAAAGTGCCATTGATTTCTTAAAGGAAGAACTCAGGAAAACAAAGCAAGATTACACAATGGAAAAACTAGAACATGAAAAAATCAGAGTAACTTCCAAAGAGTACTAAGACAAACTAGCTAAACTTGAGAAGAAATTTGCCAATATTGAACAGAAATACCAATCCACACTGGAGAATCTTGAAATTATGCAATCTAAATTGTCAGTTTATGAGGAGAACCCAAGCTTCTCAAAGATGGGAAGGAACGAGCTCAGTAATTATGATTAAATGCCTGATGAAGACTTGTAAGAGAAAATTGCAGAACTTGAGAAAACAATTAGAGACGTTGAAAATGAGAATAAAATACTCAGAATTAACAATGAAAGTGAACTAAATACTCAGGTTTTGATTTTGGAATAAAAGAACCTTGATTTACATCAAGATATTGCCAATTATATATTATTTCTATATTGAGAAGTTCAAGAACCAGTTAGAGCTCAGAAACTAGAAAGTTCATTTATTAGAAGAAGAAATAGATGGTCTAAGAAATAAAGTCGAGTAAGACTATGAACAAAGAGATCAAAAGCTAGACTTAAACAAAGAAATATTGCGACTCAAGTACGAGAAAGATCAATAAAAGGAAAAACTTGAGAAGCTAATAAAGAAGCTGGACTCAAAGAAAGTCCTCGAATTAGATATTAAAAACGTAAAGGAAGAGAAGTCTAAGTTGGATGATGAGATTAGAAAGCTCTATGCTGAAAAGTTTGAATTCATTAAATAATATTTTTCAGTCTGAAGATAAAGAGCAGTCATTTTAATTGAAAGAAGAGAAAATAAGACTTCAAAGCCAAGTTAGAGATTTGGAACTAAAGCTTAATGCTTTACAGAAAGACAATGAAACTCTTGATAAAAATATGCAGAATTTACAATTAGAAAATTCTTAAGCCAAATCAACTTCCAGCACAGAGCAGTCAGCTTCCGCTCAAGAACTGTAAAATAAATTATCTTTCTTGAGTATGCAAGTTGAAAGAGATCAACTTAAGTGGGAGAAGGAGAAGCAAGAAATGCATAATAAGATCCAAGAATATGAAAAACTATTATAATATTTATATACCAATTATTGTATAGTAAATTATTGAAATTAGAGTATTTACATATAAACTGCATAAATCTAAAGAGAATGAGTTTAAGATAAGAGAAGAACAATTGAAGCAAAAGTTGAAGGATGAAATCAGAAGCATTGAAGACAGCTACAAAGAAGAGTCAGATAGACTGAATGAGATAGTGAGAGAAAAACAACTAGATGCCATGAATTTAAAGGCTAAATACGAAGAGAGTGATAGAGACCACTACAGGACCAATGCTTACTTATCATCCTCGTTCTATAACCTGGGATTAGAGCACATTAAGTCATAGAGAGATGGAACTATTCAACCCATGTCATGGCTTGATAAGCAGAGATCTCGTGCCTATGGAACTGCCTTTGAGTCAGTTTACAATCCTTACTGAATAAATACATTATTTTATTACTCAAATCTTACAAATTAGCTGCTCTTTAATATTTATTTAAAATATTACATTGTAAATTAGGCAATTATATTATAATTAATGGATTTATAAAATAAAATTAATATAATTTAGTGATAAAATGCTTCCAAGAAAAGAACGTGAATAAATCTCAAAGGAATATCTCCAATAGGTAAATAAAATCATGAGTAATTATTCATAATAGATCAAAGTAAAAGAACTTATTAAGAGTTAACAATAAAAGAAGAATGAGAAAAACTAAGATTTTGTAGACACCTATAAAATAATAATAAATAAATTGTTTAATTTATTTATAATTATAGAAAAGAGGGGGGGGAAGTTTCCTGCCCCCAACATTAAATTTTATGTTTTTTGCAATAAATTTAATGAAACAAATAAATTTCAATTTCAATAGCCATAACCATGTACTATACAACATTTATTATTATATAATTTTCAAGGTACATAATTATTCTTTATCAAATTATATATTACTGACAATGCTAAAATAAGTGTTTTATTTTATTAATTAATGTAATTTTCATTAAATTTTAAATTGATTATCAAGGTAGAAATGATATTTGAAGCTAAATTATAAAAAAAACTACATCATAAAGATTCTTTGAAAATTACACAAATTACATATTTTTATGTATGGGGCAGGAAACTACCTTTTTGGGGGCAGGAAACTTCCCCCCTTGGATGCATATAAAATTTTGGGGCAGGAAACTTCCCCCCCCCCCGAAAAGAGTAAGAATATAAGTTTAAGTCAATGTGTATATAGATGTATGATTATGTATATGAAAATCCAATGACTAAATCAAAAAATACTTAATCACAAACGTTATTAGATTCTATGTTATTTTATTATATTATAATTTAAACTGTTTATAATAATTCATCAGCATAATCCCATCTGAGCCCATTTCAAAGAATGAGTTAGCGTAGGACTCACCAATAAACATCTTCCTAGCTAATGCCACGTTACGGCACCTATACATCCAAACTAGACACCAGTTCCCATCCAAATAGAGATTATGCGACAACTCAGCACACCTCCAAGACGAACAAATCCTCAAGTAAATTTGATGAGACATTTAAGATTGCTGACTCAATATTTAATGAAGACAAGAGTCGAGGTGCTTAGCAAGTTTTTGACAACTTAAACTAAATGGTTAATAAGTATGAATCACCAAATATATTTGCTGACAGCAAGCGAAGGAAGTACATGCCTACACATTACAGAGACAAGCCCACTGAAAATACCAATCAAGTCATGAATAACAACACATTCTTGAGAGTGTTTGACGTCAATAGACCTGCTGACCCAAAATATAAACCAATTCTGGATTAAAATGTAGAAGGGATCAGACCAAAGGAATCCTTTTTAACTTACAAGGCAGATAATAAAGGCATCCTTAGGAGGAATAGATTATATCAATAAATATTTTAAAACATTATTTAAGATCACAGCATTTCAAATAAATACAACCTTCATAACTATAATCAGTGAATTCAGAAAGGTAATTTGATAATACTCATCAGCAGCTGTTCCTCGATTAATTTGATGCTCATTAGCCACCAATACCAGATCAAGCCCTAAAATCAAGTATACACAGCTTAGGTTCCTTTGTGGAATCAGCCTATAATAATTAGAGTCACTTAAGAAACTCACATAATCCCTTAATGTTTTCAGGTTAAAATTAACTGCAATCTACTTAATCAACTTAAAGCTAAGCATAATTTGTATAGAATGCAGCTGGTGTTTAAAATGAAAGAAATCATCTACATCCAGTGCATAAATCAACTAAAGTAGGCAACTCTTTCAATGAGATTGAGTCTAAGAAGAACGTGCTCAACCGAATGTTGTAGAATGAAGTAAGAAGCAGAATGCTGGCCAATGACTTTATTTAAAAAGACAACCATAATTCAGCATTTCATAATCAAACATAAGACATATAAATTCATGATTAATCTAAGTATCAACAAACTTGGAATCCACCTCAGTCAGTAGTGATCAATGAATAAGTTCCTTAATAATTAATAAATAAAAACCCCTTCTATTAAATTGATTAAGTGTACCAAACTATTAAATCTGTTCAGAAAGAAAAGCCATAAATATTGTTGAAAGACTCACCATTTCTTGCAAGAAGCGGCTACTATGATACTTAGCCAATTAAAGAGTTATTGAATATGCCTTAATCAACATAAAGCTTATAAAATTATCCCCATGTAAATAACTTTAGCAAAAGTATCCATTAAGTGAGGTATTTGATTTATATAAATTAGAATATTTTATAAATAATTATTGGTACAATGAGAGTACTCGTAATCCTGTTAACGAACATCTAAGTAACACTCAGTCTATATCTAACCAATAATTCCAATAATCCTTAATAAACAATTAACCTCTCCCCCAAAAAGCTTAGTTTAAGGATATGCTACAAATGAGTTAAGTCCTTGATAAAAATATCAAAAGTAATATGTAGAGTAGTGGGTCTGGTGGCAAGATTATGTTTTTTTGAATTAAAATTATCTATTGAAGTTACTACTTAAATTTTGTAGAAAGTAATGAATAAATCATAGGTAAAAATTCATAAAAATAAAATTAAGACAATTATTGTTATATTATAATAAAATGAATAGGAAGGTAATCTCTAACCCCCAAAATGGAGTAAGAATAATCACTTTATTATCTTGAAAATTTTAACGATATTTATTTAGATTGGAGAGTAAATCTCAAGAGATTAGGCATTTTAGTCTGTTTTATCTCAGCAGTTGAATTAAATAAATAAAAATCATCCTTAGATGTCTAAAAACAATATGATTTTGAATTCTTCAATCTCAGCTAACAATTCTAAACAGACAATTAATTAAAATGTTTATAAGCCCTTTAAACCTTTAAGGATCGGTGGATAACTGTCCCCAAGAAAGTAAGTTTATCAAATTTTTATAAAATTAATGATGTTAGGTAATTCATACAGACTCAGGCTCAGAACAAATAGTAACCATTTCAAAACTTAAACAATTCGATGGATACTGCTATTCTAACCCCAAAACTTATGAATTTAAAATAACAGCATCAGCATCTATTCGAATAAAATTTAGTATCTTCACAAAATGGTGCAGTATTTATATAAGACAGTGCTTAAAATAAAGAGTCAATAAATAATTTCTAAATATAACCTTCAAATATAAGTACTCTAGATCTACCATTCATAAATTAAACAAAGGGAAAAGGAACTTCTAAGTTTTTCATACATAATCCATTAACTTAGATGAATACCAAATGTAGTGCTTTGACAAATAATACTACACCTTTTGATGATTAGTAAGCAGATATTTTAAATTTAATTCAAATATAGTTTAAAGTATAATTAGTTCTCTTCTCAAAGAGCACAGGCTGAAGATAAATATAAGGGAGCATCTCATAGAAACATTGACATTCATTAAATTTAAAATCAAGACATTTACTAGAATCAGTAATCTTAAATTGAAAAAATGGTAAATCATAATAAGAGCAAGAGTTAAATGCAATTTAAACTATCAAATAACATAAACACAGCTGGATTTAATGTTTAATTGTAGAAGCAATAAATAGATGAGAACAACTATAATTTCTTACCTTGTGATCAGCTTAAGTCAAATGCATATTTGTAGTTGAAGTAGGTAAATTCATAGAAAAACAATGAAAGTAGGAGCTCTACACAAGCCACGCAATAACCTTAATATTCCAGTGATATGAGCTTTGACTAAAATGAATACAATCCATTAATATATTTGAATATTAGTTAATATTATAATTGCGTAAAGAAGCAAGAAACTTATACTCAACTTTATTTGATAAAGACAAAATCATTATATAATCAAAACCCAGAGGTATATCAATTAGTCAAAATCAAGAAGCCAAAAAGGCTTTTAAAATCAAGCATAAAGTGTTAGAAAGTGGCCGCACAGAAAACAATTATCTGGAAAATAGGTATTACGAGAGAGACAGAGACTAAAGCAATTAAAATAAATTAATGAATCATGAAGATTCATTATTCCAAAAAATAATGATTTTGAGAAAATAATTAATGTAAGTTAAATTTGTTTGATTAGTAGTTGTAGAATTTTTAAATTTCCTCTCTAAATTTATGCTTCGCGATAAGATAATATGAAAGTATTTTGATAATTAACAGATAGAAATACGAAAGACTTTATTTTTGTTATACGAATTAAATTTCATTCATTTAACATACCAACAATTATGAATAATTAATTTTATTTGAAAGATAAAATGTTCCAACTTTAGATTACTTAGAATAAGCCCAAGAAATAATTTTACATTATATAACTGTCATCAATTTATTATAGCTTAGCTTTCCCAATTAATTATATTTTATCAATTATAAAATGAATCATTCTTGGATAAAATAAGGAGGACATTCAGTGAATAAAAGTACATGAAAAGAGAAGATGTCCTAAAGCTACTAAAGTTTTATCATTTATTAATTTAATTAGCTTTTAAATTTTTATAAGTTTAAGAGATCTTTAGCAAAATAGTCAAGCAAAAATAAAACAGAAAGTGTTTGATTAATAAGAAATATTCAAAAGTTTTGCACTTGGTTAAGACTCAAGGCTATTCAATTCTACCTAGCCATAGCAATTTATTCAATCTTATAAAAGAGACAAAAGTGTCAATATAAAGAAAAGCATCCATGGAAATCAGTCAGAGGATTTAAGTCATCTGTTTAGTGTTTCTAGAATGAGCAAGTATGACCAAAAAATGGGATCGATGCTAAACAAATAGAAATACCCCTTTACTGATTAATTTACTTTAATGTATTTTACGTATATATTTTGATGAAAACATGCAAGATGGAGCTTCAAGAAATATAAACTCTGTAATTAAAGAGTCAAGTACAAATAAAAGCTCATTCACTCCTGCAAAATCATTTAAGGGCAATCTTAGAAATTTTAACAATTAAGAATCAGAAATAAATCATCAAACAAACGATTATAAAGACAAATTTGCTTAAGGAAGCATATAAGAACCCTAGAGACAAATAAAGAACGAAAAAGAAGAAACGTTTTCTGATATGATGAAAGTAGGCTTCAGATCACTAAGGAAGTATGAAAACAAAAATAAATTGCATAAAGGTGCCACCACGACTAAGAGATCTAAATCACAGATGTCTTAAATGCCCAATCTTATAACTGGCTAACCAATAATGACAAATATGGTCACTACTGCTTATTAAACTTAAGATAAACAAGGCTTCAAAGATATGATAAGAGGGGATCAATACAAACAAGACGAAAATATGAATAAAATATAATAAGAGCTCTATGAGGTTTATATGAATTAGAAAATGTCTACAGTTACAGGGCTTAATTTTGAATAGCTTAGATAAGGGACGGTAAGTTATGATAAACGAAGGATAAATATTCTTAATACATAAACTAAACCCTACACAGCTATAACTTATTATGAAAAACATTTTTTATTGAAAACCATAGTATTTAAAATCCTAGACCAATCAAGAAGCTAAATAATACAATCTTATTTAAAATAAATCCAAAGGAGCCTATAAACGACTTAAAGTATTAGAACTAAATTTTGAATGGATGTGTTTAAAACAACCATTGCAATATGCCTCCAGCTAAAATTAAAATAATAGCTAAACCCGAATCACATCTATAGAATTCATTGACAAATAAAATAATATCCAATATTAATCAATTCGTGGTCGCCGTATTTAAACAGAAAGTAAAATTAAGTGATTAATAACTAACAAGTCTTTTTAAGTTCATTGGGATTTAAATTCCTAAGGTAAATGGCTTGATGGACTTCACTTAATTTAAGTCAAAAGAGTTTTTAAATTAAGCAAATGAAAAACTGCTATAGAAGCTATATAAAACTCTTAATTCTGAGAATAATAACGTAGAACCAATAATAGGTAAAACTAACTTACCTTTTTATGTTGGAAAGGGTAATAACTACTAACTAGTGCGGTAGCTTATCAAAAGAAGAGTGTGGTGGACTCGGGCTACAAAAGAGGAATTTAACTCTTACTTAGATTCAGAAGATCAAACTTAGAAAGGTTGTCATTTCATTTGGACTTAATGGAAGAAGCAAAAGCACATTGATTATCTTAAGAAAAATAAAGGCGATTATTTAAGACTCTACAACAGATTAGATGATAATTTTCACTTGAGCAACAAAAAGGCTTTGTTCTAAAATATTGCAAATTACTATAAGTCTAAAGGCTTAGATCCATTCGAAATAGCTATACCGCTTTCCTTCCATATCAGATCCTTGGATTAGCAGAAGGATGAGGAGTATAAGAGATTTCTTTTTGAATTTTAAAAGCTTAAATAGCAAGGTTAATAAAATGTGTGGATAATTAAACCTGGTGAAAATACTAATAGAGGTTGCGGAATCTAAGTTTCAAATAGTTTAAGTGAAATCCAATCATTGCTCAGCGAACTCAAAATTAAATCACAAAGGACATTTATAGTTTAAAAATATATTGAGAAACCTCTGCTTATTAGCGGTAGAAAATTCGACATTAGATGCTATGGATTATTGACTTCCATTAACGGAGTATAGAAAGGTTACTTTTACAGAGATTGCTATTTTAGGACTAGCTCTAAAGAGTATGATATAGATGATTTATCAAACAGGCTCATTCATTTGACTAATGATGCAATTTAGAAGTACTCAGATGACTATGGAAAATATGAGAATGGAAATAAGCTATCAATCAATGACTTTTAAAGATACCTCGACATTAATTTTCCAACCTTAAACATTAATTTCATGAGGGATATATTTACCTAAATTGAATGCTTAATAACTGATACCTATAAAGCAGTTTACAATAAAATCGATCTTGACAGAACAAAGAACTGCTTTGAGTTATTTGGATACGATTTTATGATTGATGAAAACTTTAGAGTTTACTTAATAGAAGCTAATACAAACCCTTGCTTAGAAATATCATGCCCACTTCTAGCTCGAATCATTCCAGAGGTAGTCGATAACACTTTTAGGATTACTCTAGATCCACTATTTTAGCCAGGATAGTTTGATCCTGAAAATTAAACTACTTTTTAACAACAATAAAATTTTAACAATAAGGATTCTACATAAAAAGAAAAAACTAATAAAAAAAGAACAAGAAGAATTGAGCTTTTGCCTCAAATTAAATATACTTTGGTATTCGATGAAAGAGTTGATGGTCCACTACTTTCATAAAACATTTTAAAGACATAAGGTACAGAAGATTAAAATAAAGAAGAGGAGAAATTTATTTTGGAAATAGCATAATTTGAAGAACAAGCTATTTAAGAAGAGTAAAGTCAAGATAATTAAGATGAAGAAGATCCAGAATCAGATGATCTAGGCGATTTTCACCTTGACGATATTTGACATTTATTTTTATAAATTCTTAAAAATTTCATTAGAGTAATTGACTATAAATTTGTTTAAATTAGTTTTATAGATAACCAGACAACTATGAACAAGGATTACCATATAAAGTTAAATGCTTAATTTAGCCAAGTCCTGTTAAATTCTCAATATCTTCCCAATTTGAGATTTAATTATCATGCAGGTACATTATTTACAAATCAACCATTGACTAAAACACAAATTTCTAAGGAAGCTCTGAAATATTGCTGTTTGACAAATCCAATTTTTAAAGTTTTTTAAACTCACTCAAATAGTTTAAGTCCTTAACTTGTAAATTATTGCCTTACAAGTATGCTATACTTAGATTTCTGCAATCTAACATAGCTTCCAGACAGTAAAGCAAGTTTTTATTTCGAAGAGAGATGACTCTTATTTCCTTCAAATCTTGGGTCTCTGTAATTTCCATTAATAGTTATGGTGTTATTTATTGTTTATTTCTCACCTCTAAGGTAACTTGCTTTTTTTATTATTCTTTTTAGGAGTTTGTAGTCAAATCTTTCACTTATATTTGTCTCACTGGACTGAATCGATTGGCTTATAAAAGAGTTGACTCTTCCTCATGATAAAGTTAGGAATGCATGTTTAATCTACTATGGTGATTAGATTTCATATTTTATTTCTAATTCTTTTTTAGATTATCCTAAATTGAGATTATAACTATTGGTTGATATATTTACTTTTATTTATCTGGATATCGACATTATTTAGCTAATAGCCTAAATTCACTGCTGGCTCTTGACCTTTACATAATAACAGATGAAGAGAGATATAGTAAATTTATTTCTTATAACAACAGGTCACAGCGAGAAAATAGATTTCAATCGATGAGTGATTTCATGAAGTTGAGAATGCCAATTTACTACTAAAGCTCAACAGCTGAAGAACATCTTATGAGATTAGATATCGACATATACCAACTTAAACGAATTTATGAAAGGAATTCTCCAATAATTACTATTCAAAGAATCTATCGTGGGTGCAAGCAGCGATAGGAAATGAACTCATTCAATAAGTATCTAAATTGTTTTATTTTATCGAAGCGATGCAGCAGTCACCATCTAGAAAGTATTTAGAGGTTGGAATCTTAGATTAAAGGCAAAAAGAGAACTGAAAGAATTTGCAATAAATTCAGGTTTATCTCATTTGCTTCTCTCAGAATAGGAACTTAGAGAGTTAAGAGCAGCTAGCTTGCTGTAAACATATGGTAGACGCTTCTTAAATAACGTTAACAGAAGAAAATTAGAAGTCAAAAACGCTATTAAGATTCAAAACTCCAAAACCCCTTAATGAGGTTTATAAGTGCTTTGATTTGTAAGGAATTTGTTAGGGGTTGGGGATATTAATAGGTTTTAATGTGAAATTTATAGTAAATAGATTTAATTTAATCACTCAAAAAAATGCACCGCACCTTAGGATCATGTGGGAGAGGTCTGAAGTTTATCTTACTTAACCACAACTCTATCTACTCTATTGATATGTCTGATCTTGAGTTTGGTTTAATTATTATTTACTCTGCTATTTGTTTTATTGATTGAGATACTCTTGTTTTGTCAATAAATTGCTTTATTCTTTGTTTAGCGTCCTTTTCGCATCTTGTAGAGTAGTATTCATTGCGAGGCATATCGCACTCTATTATTATTGCTGCTAAAGCCCACACATCCCACTAAAAGTCTCCAATCTCTCCAGTCCTCTCTTTCTGGATAGTACCCTTGCGTTCCCATTATAGTTCCAAACCTTGATACTTCCACTCTTTAAGCTCTGTTGAAATCGATTATTGCTACTCTTACAGGTGAGAAGTTTATCATTATATTTTCTGGCTTCAAATCTCTGTGAACAAACCCTAACTTATGAAGCTCTTTAATACCTTATACGGTCTGAGTTGCTATTTATCCAAGTTAAATATGATTCCTTTTATCTGTTATGAAATCTCTTAGGGTAATTTAATAGATGTGGAAGTCTGAAAGCAACATGATCCTTGGCAAGGAGAACAGCATCTAGCTTGATTAAGTAACTACACTCTTTAAATTAAACTTTGCTTGAGTGAGTACTTGTCACTCATTTGTAAACTCCATCTTATATTTATCATCACTTAAGAGATAGTTGAAGGGATACACCTTGTATGCGTATTGATGATCATTGATAACTTTCTTATCAAAGGAGTCTTCTAATATTAGGTAGCTTTAAAGAGAAGTATCTAGGTCAGTTTAAGCAAGAACCGGTATTTTCTTGTATTGAATCTTGATCATAATTTTTGTTAATTCAGAGGCCAGTTGGTTGCGTGCCTTCCTAACGTACTCTAACTCTCTTGCTTATTCAGGCACTACGACCTTAGAATATTCCCTCGCTTTTCTTTTGTTGAGAAGCTTCAGCTCAACTTCATGATTCTCAATATCTATATCTTTCTTGTGAGCTTTTAATAGATGCTTCTTCAAGTCTCTTGTATGAGAGTATTGCTAATGGCACTCAAAGCAGTCATAATTTCCATCTATTTTATCATGCTTTGAGTATACAGTGGGCTTGGCTTCTCTATGCTCTTTCTTATGTCTGTACCAGCTTGATTTATGAGCAAA